>JARLTB010000107.1:7320000-7570000 GCA_030141615.1 Unio pictorum | reverse complement strand
CATTAAAATATTAAAATATTAAATTGAAATAAATAATTTTAAATATAAAAAGAAAAGTTTTTGAAATGATATGAACATGGAAGTTTATAACAGTTGATGATTAAAATTTACACGAACCTTGTGCATGCAACATTCGTGCAACAATGTTTATCAATTTGCATACTATTTAAAAAGTTATTCTTTTTTAGTTTCTATTTCTGTACACATTTCATCTTTTTTTTCATAAGCCAAACTTTTAGTCTTTTATCTTCTAATATATATAAAACCTAGTACCAAAATAATAACTTTGTATTTTATAAGAATATCTAGTTTGAATAAATTATTAATGTCAGTTAGTTTCATAATTCCATTCCAATTTCCATCTGCACATTATTTCTGGTGCGTCTACTTTTTAATAAAAACGAAGATGGAACCTTCATGATAATATATGGTTCTGTAAAGTTCCTTGAAATATTGTGAAAGCAGAAAATATTTCACAAAAATCATAGAAACATGATCCTGGGATAATTCAGAAAGAAGAAAAGAAATAGATTCCATTGCTACTGTCTTTCTTTCGATATATGTTTCAACACTACAAAGACTTCCATATTTGTAAAGTTGTATATGGTGAGCCCTTAGAAAGACAAACGGTCCACATCTCCATATAGATCAAACAAATCAACATGGGACGTGTATCAACAATTAGCATCTCTTGATACTTTAAGTTTGGGTCTATATGAAGTGTTACAACTTTATGGTGTTAAACTAAGTAAGAGAAACAAGCGAAACCGTATAGTTTAAGAAAATCGAACTTTCTGCATCATTATCAGATGTATTATGTCCAGTAACTTCTTCTTCTTCTTCTTTTTCTTCTTCTTCTTCTTCTTCTTCTTATTATTATTATTATTATTATTATTATTATTATTATTATTATTATTATTATTATTATTATTATTATTATTATTGCTGTTGTTGTTGTTGTTGTTGAACATGATATTTGTGCTCCTGGTGTCTTTAATTTATTCTCTTGATATTGTTTTATTGTGGTGCTGTACACACCTACAAGCACTAAGAATTTCGCATTTTCTGACATGACATGAGGCGCCACCAGTTATTGGTCTAAGTGGTGCTAAACAGTGATGGTGATTGTAATGTTTTGTTATTGACGAATAACTACAGTAGCGATCTATAACTTTTCTCATAGCTTTTATTAAATAAAATTTATATAAATGTCAGCAGTATCACATGCGCAGGCGCGCACTGAGAAAATGTATCATGAAAAGGAGAGCGATATATGCATTCCAATCAATATGTATGTACAGCAAGTATGACTTAGAACGCGATGAAAATAGTGATAGTGTATGGCATGAAATTAATATTACGTATAAATATGAGTGACAACATCATACGTGGTAATTTTTCTGAAACAAATGTGTACACAGTATACAGACTTAGTTTCTAATGATTCGACGCCAAACTATATAAACAATATGTTCAGTAAAAGGACAAATAATGTCAATACAGTTTCTAGTCCATCGATAATATGTTCTATACCAAATTATAACTTTCTTCTTTCTAAGCCCGAAATGCAATTGTAAAAAAAATAGTTTGGGTCCAGTCATTTGGAACTGGCTACCTATAGATGTTAAAGAAGAACCATCAGAGCATTCCTTTCATCACAGGCATTTGCAATGGCTAGAATCTAAATAATGTATATAACCGGTTATGGTCAGCTATCCCATGTGTGTGTGTGTGTGTGTGTGTGTGTGTGTGTGTGTGTGTGTGTGTGTGTGTCTTTTGAATGAAAAGCTTTAAATCATGCATGTGGTGTACACAATGCTTTATGTGCTATATCAACACTTAATTGTTCCTGTGTATATAATTATTTATACCTTTTCTGTATGATGTTTGTTTCTCAACTGTATTTTATATATTTGCCTCTACATACATATGTATATAATAAAGTGCCACAAATGAAGTTAGTTTCGGTACTAATTGTGTTACCATCATCACATAAGATTATTATTATTATTATTATTATTATTATTATTATTATTATTATCAATAATAATAATATTATTATTATTAATAATAATATTATTATTATTATTATTATTACAAAATGCAAAGAGAAATTAACATTGAACCAAAGGTGGAAAACAAAGAGAAATGCGTGAAATTAATATGTAAAACTCAGGCGTGGATTTGAGTTACGCGATCAGTGAAGTATGCATTAATAATAATAATAATAATAATAATAATAATAATAATAATAAGTTATATTCCGTAGTGGATTGTACTAATTGGTGAATGGAATTCCTAAATGGTCACGTGGTCTAGTGTTGGACCGTGGGACAGATGTTTTTGGTTTTTGATTTGGTCAAATGATTGTTTCAAGTCGCTTAATTGCTAGGTGCTGAAGGATGTGAGTTGGTTGTCAGTTAGGAGATAAGAGTCTGTGTGAAGACATCACGTAGTTGCCTCAGGTGTGGGAAATTGTTCTATCAGTGACCTGTATTCCCGCTGTAAATTTTACCGTTAGCAGGATTGGAAACTGTAAACATAGTAAAAGTTGAGCTTGGTAGATTAGAAAAGCAATTTGAATATGATAAAAGGGAGTGTAGTTTCTGGTGAGTGCACTTTTACGTGGGAGAGCTAGATTTTATAAGTATGTTAGGAATGAGAGAAGAACAGATATGGATAGTTAGTACATTTTATCAGAGAGGAGCTAAGTTTCTAAAGTGTGTAGAGCGATAGAAGAACAAATAAAGGATTTTACATTATCCTAGTACCCAAGTTTGTTTATTCCTCGTTGAAATTATATCAATTAAGTATTTAATAATCTCATTATATAGATCTTTATCTACAATTTGGTTAGTATACAATAGCATATTATTATTAAAGGTATCCATTTGATTGTTAATTTTATTTATAATTATTTCCCTTTTAAAGTTAAAAGTTTTGCATTTTAAAATTAAGTGGTTTTTACTATCAACATATTTTTTACATAAAGGACATTTTGGGAGTTTTTTTTTAATAATCTTCCTTTTATAAGCTACTTCCCCAGTCCACCAGATATCATGAAGATATTGAAACATCAAATTAGCTTTTTGGGGTTGTCTAATTTTTGACCAATTTTTCCATATAGTTTCCCAGTTAAGTGCTGGATTTAATACTTTAATTCTGTGTTTTGATGGTTTTATATTTTTTATGTCATTATACGTTTCCGTAGGTGTTTTTAGTTGCCATGCCATATTTTGATTTTTATAATATCGAATGGTTTTAATTTGTCTGCTCATCATATTAGGAGGGTTTAAAGTTTTCATAAGTTTATTATTATTATAAATACTTTTTTTGTGGGACAAGGAAAAGCCAAACCAATAAATATAAATTCCTTGCCATGGGTGTTTGATAGGAAATTCTAAAGAGTTTAATCTGTGTAGGTAAATAGACTCTTGTTTAAGTCTGAGATTTGGTAGATTTAGTCCACCTTTCATTTTATCAAGTTGAAGTGAGGTTTTTTTCAATTTGTGGACAGTTTTCCAAAAGTATTTGTATATTGAATGTTCTATTTTTTTGAAAATGAAAGATACCAAAATCAATTATATTAAACTCATGCCAAATGGAGTTGAATAAATATGTTTTTGCTATATGTATTTTTTCCATAAAAAGGAATTCTCTTGAATTCCAGATATTTTTATGCTTTTGAATTTTGTTTAACATTTGTTTTATATTTAAAGTCTTATTATTTTTTCCTAGGAAAACACCTAGTACTTTAACACTAGTTTTTATTTTTTCATGAGGGAGTGAAAGATATTTTCTATATTTCCAATTTCCAATCAATAGTATCTCAGTTTTTTCTTTATTAAGTTCAGAGCCAGAAGCCTGGCTGAAATTTGTGTATTGTCTAATCAGATTATTATAAGAATTTTCAGTTGTTATAAAATTTGTCATATCATCTGCATGTAGAAAGGTTTTAATCTCTTTCGATGTGTTGGGTATCTTAACACCCGAAATCATATCATCATTTTGAATTGTGTTATTTAGAGTTTCTATACCAATGATGTATAATAGCATCGAAATTGGGCATCCCTGTCTTACAGATCTTGTGACAGGGAAAGGAGCTGTATGTGCTCCATTTATTTGGATTTTAGATTGTATTTGGTAGTATAAGATCCTAATCCATTGAATAAAGTTGGGGCCAAATCCATTCTTTTTTAAGGTTTCAATTATGAAGTTAATTTCTATTTTGTCAAAAGCCTTTTCTTGATCAAATAATATCAAAGCACCATTTTGTTGATTTGTTTACATATACTCGATAGTTGTTTTGATGGATAAAATGTTATCTGAGATTTGTCTTTCTTTTTCTCCACATGATTGGTTTCCCATAATTATTTCATTTAATGTGTTTGATAGTCTATTTGCTAGAATTGTACTTAGAATTTTATAGTCTATATTTAGTAGTGATATTGGTCTCCAGTTTCTCAAATCGGTGATTTCGCCTTTATTTTTATATAATAAAGTAATAATTCCAGTCCTCATTGTTTTTGTCATTATTTCTGATTCGAATATTTTGTTGTATAATTTTTCCAAAATGGGTAATAGAGGTGTTTTGAATTTTTTGTAGAATTCAGCACTAATGCCATCAATTCCAGGAGCCTTAAGGCCCTTTAGATAATTTATCTATGGCCTTTTCTATTTCATGTATTTCTATCTTTTGGTCACATAAATCTTTATTTTCATTAGATATAAGAGGAAGAGTTATTTTATTGAGAAAACCAGAAATTTCATTTTCCGGTATTCTTTTGTTTTTGTATAAATTCATGTAAAAATCCCTTACAAATTTTAGAATATCGTTTTTACCTTCAATAATTGTGTTATTCTCTTCAAGTTTGGTTAAAGTTTTCTCGCTACCTTTTCTGCATTCCTCTTTTTTGTATATTCTCTTACCTATGTTATATATATATATATATATATATATATATATATATATATATATATATATATATATATATATATATATATATACCCGGATCTCTGTTTTTCACCATTAGTTTTATACTTTTCCAAATTCTCCAAAATTTTCTTAGTTTTTTCTTTTTGTATTTCTGAGGTATTATCATCTTCCATTATCCTTGTGCATTCTTCTTTTATGATTTTGTTATTTAAACTTTGGGTTCTAGAGTATTTTTGACATACTTCCTTAATTTTAATTTTAAAGTTATCCCAAGTTTTTAAGTTTTCTAATTCAAAATCTTCAATTTCATTTAGAATTTCGAAGTTGAGTTCCGGTAAGTTTAATATACTATTATTCAATTTCCAATAGCTTTTGCCCCATTTGACAAATACAAAAGATTTATACTCTAGTGTTATCATTTTATGATCTGCAATTTGAAAGTCTAAAATCTCACATTTGATAATTTTTCTCCTGTTTTTCTGAAGTACATAAAAATAATCAATTCTGGATTGTATATTAGTGTTAAGGAAACGATACGTGAATTTAACAAGATTTGGGTGCAAAAAACGAAAAGCATCAATTATATCATTACTTTCTGTTAAATAGTTTAAGGAATTAATTTGTCTAGGGTATTTTTTGCGATTGTATCTATCGATTTCTTCTTTACAAGCATTGAAATCGCCACAAATAACTAGATCTTCATGGTTGTACGATGAAGTATAATTGCTGAGTTTTTCATAAAATTGTAGTTTATCAGTGTCCTGAGAAGGAGCATAGATGTTGATTAAATTTGTTTTATGAATTTGTTTATGAATTAGCCGGCCATATAGACCTTCAGGAGTATCAAAAAGTTTCCAATGATTCTGAAATAATTTGTTAATAACAATATAGCCTACTCCTGAGCATTTAATAGAAGGATTAAATTTATATAGGAAAAGAGCATCTAATTTGTCCTCTATGAGGTTTATTGTTTTTTGTTTAATATTGTGTAGCTCTTGTAGTGCTACTATATCATAATCAGTAATGTTATCTATTAGTTTTTGAGCTTTTTCTAAAGATAGGCCTCCAGCATTAATGGAGGCTAATTTTATATTTTGAATCTCAGCCATTATATATCATATTAATGTGAATATTGAACTAATGAAAAGAAAAACTAAAAAAACAAGTATCTATAAGATAGAATACTAAGAATAATGTCTTATGCTTATGATTTGGAGACTGGTGATAGATCCAACGGGACTAGATCAAGTTCTTTACTCATTTCTTGATTCAAACACTGATCAAACAGTCTCCTCCCCAAAAGCTCTGTTAGTGGGGTCAATTGTTGAGTTGGATAAATAATGTTTTGAGAGTCTGGCGTTAACGTTAGAACTGAGTCTTCTTCTTCTTCAGCAATTTTTTGCTGTAGAGAGAGTTTTTTTTCCTTGTTAAAGCTGGTGATACTGAGGATACCTTTCTTTTTGGATTTTTCCGGGTTTCTTCCTGAATTTCCATTTCTTCTTCATCCTTGTTATTTTCTGTTTCTATTACATTCTCTTTTCCTTTTTCTTTTTCAGCACTTTTTTCTATTTCTTTCTTTGATTCTTTTCTTCCTTTCCTCCCTTTTTTGTTTACATTTGGATTTGGGTTATTTTTCCCTATGTTTTTTGATGTTACGTTATGAATTAAGGTTGTTTCACTCTTTTCGTCTTCTCTTTCAGGTTTTTTCTCCTTTTCTGTTTCTTTTTCTTTTTCTTTCTCTTTTTCTTTCATTCTTTCCTCTTCTTTGTTTGAAGTTGATGGAAGTTCTAGGAGTCTTGCTTTTTCTTTCTCTTTTTCTTTCTCTTTTTCTTTCTTTCTTTCATCTTCTGTGTTTATAATTGGTGGAAACTCCAGGAGTCTTGCTGTCAGATTTTTGTTCATAAACACTTTTTGATTTTGTTTCTTTTTGTTTTTGTTTTTACTTTCCTTTAGACTCCACACTGACTGGGTGTCAGAGTCATATTCATCTATTTCACTTAAGTCACTTTCAGACAAATTCAATTCTTCTTCTATTTCGTCTCTTTTAGTTTTCTCTTCTGCTGCTGATGCTCCAGGTACTCCTTTTACAGCATTAGCATATGAGATTAGTTGTTTGTTCGTCTTAGATGGCAAAGTCTGTTGTTCTGTGGTTTTTGAATTTGTGGAATCAGAGGTACCAGTGGCACCAGAAGTGGAGGTGTCCGCATTTCTTTGTGAGCATCTCCATTTTTCATGACCAATTCTACCACATGTATCACATGGTCTGTCTTGGACGCAACCATAATACCATGTTTGGATCCTAAAGCCATATATTTTAAGGAAAGCTGGAACTTTTTTCACTTCTCTTGAGTCAATTTTCACCTTTATTTTGCCCGTACAAATTCCTGGCAGGGCTTTATAAGTTTCTCTTCTAACTTGTAACACTTGTATCCCCAGCCTTTGTTCGAATCCTTCCACGAATAAATCCAAAGGTAATTCAATCGGGAATTGCGAAACCGTGACTTCAATTTTTTTTTTTTGTATGAATTTTGTCATCGGTGGCGCTTTGGTAACAATAGTCTTGAAATTTCCTATTTCAATGTTACCAATTGGTAACAAGAAGGCCTGTTCTTTGGGATAGATAACGTAGATGCCTCTCCCTATGTGGCAAAAAGTATCAACACTATCAACATCTATGCCTCTTGCAACTAACAAAGATAGAATGGTGGCCGTATTTGGCCGAATGTTTGCTGGTACAAAGGATAAATCTATCCCTTGAGCAAATTCAGACCGAAAATCAGTAATCTTCCTTCCATCTGAATTATCTTCTATTTCCATAACAAAATGTCTTTCTAATATAGTTTCCATTGTGGATTTGAGAGACATTTTTCAAAGTCCACACATATAAAAATAACTAAATAAGTAACATCAGAGAAAATTTCTAAAATGAAACACTAGAAAAATAAGAAGATTATTGCCTTACTGGATATTATTCCTTATGATAATATGAACTAATACGTTTAATCTATACGGCGTATTTGTATTAAACGCATACTAATTATTTATTAATTACAAGACACCAGTAAAGCTGCGGATATATGATTGCCATCAAACTATTTTTCTCATTGATCTTAAACCCTGTGAGGGTATAACATCAACCAGCTGTTGATGTTATTCAGTTCTAGACCAGTGTAGCATGTCTTATTAATTTCTTTGTCAAGAACAGTTGAGTGATATTTAAAGCTAATTAGAATTAGGCTAACACTGTGTTGTGGTATTGCGTTAAAACATAAGATGAGACGTCGTGTTCTAACTATCAATAACTTTAATATTCTTTTTTTTTTTGGGGGGGGGGGGCACCCCGCTCCTTATTAAAAAAACTAGAAAAACTATGTTTATGTATGTGTGTGTTCCACCTGATGTGTTGTTTTGTGTTTTTTAGACTTTTTGTTCAACTTTACCCTAACCTTAATTTTTTCCCATCGGGATTATATACAAATAGAGGGATATTTTAGTCCCTAATGTTTCTATGGAGGGGTGTCCCGGGCTTTGAGGCCAATCATGGGTCTCCTGCCTCCTTTAAAATTTCAGAATTAACCCTGGCTAGGGGTTCCCTATTTCCTTTGTGTGCTATTTGTGTTGTGTTATTTGTATGTGCTATATATACATCTATCTATCTATCTATCTATCTATCTATCTATCTATCTATCTATATATATATATATATATATATATATATATATATATATATATATATATATATATATATATATATATATATATATATATATATATATATATATATATATATATATATATATATATATATATATATATATACATTGTGTCTTGTTAGGATAGCCGTCCTAGATCAAATTTCCTAGTTGTATAATTTTCTCTATTTTTTTGAAAACGGTCTTTGTTTCTTATATATTTAAAATTTAAAACATTTTCATCCTTTTGAATTTGGTACAAAACATGGTGTAATTAAGTTTCATTTTAAATAAGATAACAACTGCAATGGACATGGATAACCGATTGGACAACGTTAAAACACAACGATACTAGACATAAGTATCTTGGAAATGCCACAGCATATAAAGAGAAATCTTAGAAAACAATTACAAATAAAATATATAAATAAAATGCACCTTTAGATCTTTAATCTTGTATCCTTAAATTTTCTAAATTTCACGATAAAATTTTACATGGTTGATAACTTTATATGATTTAAATAGTGCTGTCCATACAAAAACATCTTACACCGAACATTTTAAAAATACAAAATACACACACAATGGACAAATGACTTTGGCAAAGTCAACTGGGTAATAAATAATTAATCCTATCCTAAAAAGGAGAGGAAATTGGCCCTGGAACTTAATAGTTCTATGGGAAAAGAGTACGATCCTAAGTTCAGGAATCAGATTGTTAAGAAATCAATATTCTCCTCAGCTCTAGTGGAGATCATATGTCACAAGATAGCTCTTACTTGAGATGGAGAGTATTATCAGTCTGAAATCCTTAGTGGGTAAATTAAAACTTAATACATTTGACGAACAAAACAAAGATTAACCGTCATCAAAATTTTTATTTGAAATAAAAAAAATAACATAGACATATACACCATATCTACACTTATGGGTGGACAGGGAGTACAAACACAATATCACAGACACTATTGGCTAACCGACGGTGTTCCTCAATCAACTCGAACCAGCTACGTGCTGGGGAGAGTACCGAGGATCAACATCCCCCCCCCCCCCCGATTTCACAACTGTTTCTTATCAGAGATATGTACTGGTTTAAAGAACTTATATTACACTGACTCGATTATCGTTGGTTTTATTAGCCTTCCAGAACGTGTGTAAAATCCGAGTTTCTGTCAATCTTGTGGGATTGTTGCATCAGGCTCAGGCGTACTTTAACTGAAATATTGAGATTCCATTGACTGTGAAATTGTCATACTGGCATTCGCGGGAAATGTTACAGCTGTATACAGTCTGTTTTCATTCTGAGAGCAGGGCGCATTTATATTACAATGCAGGGGGTGTGATTTGTTAGTTTTCATGAGCTGACGTTTATTTCGACGATAAATGGTACCATCTTTGGTGCGAACTGAGTATGACCTTTCTTTGTGTCTTCTTGTTATAACGGCATGTTCCCAGTTTTGTAAGGATCGTCTGTCTTTTTTCAGTATTCTTGTAATTATTTGTATATGTGTTGTATACATACATACATACATACATACATACATACATACATACATACATACATACATACATACATACATACATACATACATACATACATACATACATACATACATACATATTTATTTACAAGGAAAAATTTGCCATTATTTAATAAATAAGAAAAATATAATTAACAGGGCTAGGAATTAAACATTCATTACTAAGTGAAGAATAATATTCACGACTTTCGTATGTATGCGATTTACTGTATGCAGTTGACCAACAATCTTTCTTATGCAGTTTAAAATCCTTCGTGTCCACGTCGAATTGTGCAAAATTTCAGCATCAAGACCCCACTAACATGTTTTATATGAAGAATCTTAGTAAAACAAACTAAAAGTCGCCGAGGCCTTTGCTCTCTTCCTTGTATCAGACAACACTACAACTTATCCGCATCTTTACATTAATCCTTAGATTTAGACAGGATTTACACAAAATAGTTCATATGTACCTTTGTGTAACTGTCTTCAGGAGCTTTGTTCACTATGTAAAGCATTTATATACTGGTCTCCTCAATCGTCGAAAGTCAATGCCATTAATATTTCTCATAGTGTAGTGTAAAATCTGTGACATTTACATTTCAGTAGGTTTGAAGTCACATGTTCAAAAATAAAATATATTGCTTTTTGTTTCACATGAAATATATTCGATATTAACATGTGAAAACAACAATTATAATTTTATTAAATAACAAACTTGCTGTAATGTTTATTGTATGAAACCCAGTCCTGAACAGAATGCTAGAAGAATCACTCTTCAGCACGCAACCATCATCCCCTATGTTTGTATTCACCGCACTGTGAACGGCATTCAGTGTGCACATTCAAAACTTGAATTACACTCGAATTCATTCCGATTAGTCTATATCTTTGGCCTTGGGATAAAACATTTATGAATAGTTGGTATCCATTTCACTATACTGCAAGTTTTCTTTTTAAAATTTTCATTTCGTATTATAGGGAAATTAATCGGTTGTTAAATTTTACAAAATCTGCTGGTTTTCGCGTTATTCCATATATATATATATATATATATATATATATATATATATATATATATATATATATATATATATATATATATATATATATTGTATTGTTTTTTATAGGTGGTAGAAGAGGAACGGAGAAAGCCAAAGTTACATTGGAGAAAATATTACAGTTTGTGACGGCATCTGCAGAGATACCAGTTTTAGGATACTACATGCCACCCAAGATTGAATTTTTTGATGATGGAAGTATGCTTCCTAGAAGTTCAACTTGTATAAATGTCCTTTATTTACCTTTGGGACATTTACCTGATGATACTGCATTATTTTCCTTTTTTGACTATGCATTTTTGAACGAATACTTCGGAAAAATGTAATCTGACATTTTTCACCTCAGTCAAAATCTGCTTGGAGATAGGAAATGAAAAAAAAAGCAATTTCTGACTGAATCCACATTTTACAATCACGTCGATAATAATTTTTAATAACGCGCTTTTTCTAATGAAGTTGTTCGTTATTTTTTATACATACAATTTATTTTCATACTGTTCAACTTGTAAAAGATCGTTCCAACTGGTTTCAACAACCATCACATGTGTACGCGAAAAATCTGTAACCCGTCAATGCTTTTATTTTCTTCATGAGTCTAATGCCCATTTAAGGTAGTTTATGTTGCATACACAATAACATTTATAACAGTGTTCGATTGATCAAATGAAGCGAGTTCACACGACATACGACAGGGGTCACTAAATTTGAATACAACAAATACTTCCACAAGTCAAGTTATCAAAACACGGTCGGCACTTAATTAAGTTCTCGGAGAAACGCGCGCGGACATAGCTGTTAAGAAAGATTGACGCATTTTACGTTTAATTACAAGAGGACACATTACATGTATACTGATTACACTGAAAAGAAACTTAAAGATATAACTAGAACACAAATTTCAGTTGATAAATAAATTATTTACTTTGTATTTATTTATTAAAGTACTGCCTCCACTATTGTAAGTGACATTTCCATTGATTGAAATTAACTTAGACAAAAATGAGGATACATATATAATCAATCATGGAGGATTACAATAATATGCACCAAACAGAACGGAATCCCTGAATTACACAGAAGAATGCTCGATAATGCTGACAGAATCTGTATAAATACGAATAAATAATATCATACAGGTAAGATGAGTACTCTGCGGAGATTTCAGATGAATTAAATCTAAAGCATGTTCTATTACTGCTTATTGGATTGTCATAATTTAAACAAATATCAACACTATTAAATAAGATTTTGGTATAGTCGGACATACCTAGTAAGAGTAGATTTGATACTACGATTTCAGTTGACGAAGTCTTGCGCAAATTATTACTTTATTAATTTAAACATAGAGCTGTATTACATCACAGTCTATTGAATAAGGAACACAATTATGTTATTAATACATTTGTAATCTTTCAAATAGGGAGTTAAGATGAATTTAATTAAAAATAGAGGATTGTAAGAAAGTTGTAACAGACGTTTAAAATACTGCTATGAGCAATTGCAGAAAGTTAAATCACCCCATATAATAACTGGAAATGTAGTAGAATACATGAATTATCGACTTCAAACTTCCAAAACCTCGTCTACAGAATCTAAAGCATGCAAATATGGTTCAATGTCAGAAAGGTTAGCTACGTTAATTCCACGCATTTTGGCATTGAAAGAATGCAACTGTTCTTCATTAAGTAGCTCTATTGATGGCACGTCGATATTGTCTTCAACGCTTGGCTCAGGTAACGGTGCATCTGGATCCATTCTATACTCTGGTAGAGCGTCCTAAATGAAGAAACAAAAACTATTTTGTCTGCAATGTATTCATTCGTTTTCTTGTAATAAAAAAAACAATTCAAAGACACAATTAAGTTTGGCTATTAAGAAATGAATTCGTTTAAGAGAATGAGCTACGTGGCTCAGTTATACCTTCCAAATATCACCAACAAATGTTAGGCTAAGAGAATAGCATATACTGTCTTGCAGAACCGACACAAACGAATTTTTAATTTGATCTCTGCATGGTAAACTCGTGAAAGTTTTCCGTGCTAAAAGAAATTGTTTCTCGATATTGGACAGTTTTCTGAAACTCTAAAATTTGTCGAATACTGTCTGTTATTTTATATAAAGCAGATATGTTACAATCAGATGTCCTTTAATTGCTATTTTTATTGACATGCATGGAATTTTGCTTCTTTATATTGTTATTGTAATGTTTTGCCGATTGTAAATTTGGTATGTTTTTATGATCTTGATATAATATATTTTGAAAATACAAGTACTTTCTACATTGTGAAGTTGTAGTCATTTGTTATGACTCTGGTAATCACATACACTGCCAATTAGAAGTACACACACAGACATTGATAAAATAATGGTAGGCATTTTAAGGAGCGTGCAGATTGTATAGTATCCAGTTTTAAATCGCTTGTCATGCTGGTTTCTTTCTTTACCAATATGCCACATTGCTTAATATGCGACAAGCTTCTCACCTGATCTAATTCTTCGAAGTATTCGTTAGCAATTACTTGATTCTCGTTAAATATACGCTGCAGTCCAAGTATAAATAGCTGGCAGGGAGTCTTGTTGTTCTCAGTTCTCAATTTATGATTGTTCCATGAATTCATAAACTTGAATAGTCTGTCATTTATCACATTTTTGTACACATAATGCAAGCAGAAGACATGTTTCTCCGAATCTGGATCAAAAAAGCCATTGACTTCCAATGACACAAAAAGCTCATAAAATAAAGAAATCACAGCATTATACACATCACGCCATAGCCTCTCTATCCTCGAATTATGGACACTTTTTCCAGTTAGAAAACTTCCCCTATTAAGGCCCCGACGAGGGTGTGAGAGCATGTACTGAGCAACTTCACGGTTTTCCACACCCATGTCCCCTCTTACTCGGGAAGGAAGGCCCCATCTGGAAACGGCTTCAGTGAAATGGTTTAAAACGGTTGAAGCTCTATTATCACAGTTGCAAGCTAGGTAGACAATAAGCCTTGTGAAACCATCGATGCATCCGTGTATTACAAAACGCCATCTGCAGAATATATGTATATCGCTTTCCGCGTTATATGAGACAAGAAAATGTATTGTTTTTCCTGCAAGGGATGGTTATAACAATGATAACACCGCACGTATTGTTAGCTAATATAAAGTAGATCACTGACATATTGCTTGATCTCTCACTCTCGAATGTCGTCCATCATAGCTTGCACTCCACATATATACGTGTTAAATGTAAACTGCAGTTATTAAGATATTTGAAAGTAGCTAAGAAATGCATTATAACTGAAAAAAATCTCCAAGTGTTCCTGTTAAGTTTGGTAAGCAACTGAATGTCAACACATTCTTGATTCATTCTTATTAAACATTTTATTGATCAGATATTTGTAAGATTCATAGTTATTGGTGTAATTTCTTAATTAAACATGAATACTAAATGACCGAAAAACATATTGTTGTCCATATGAACATCAAACATAGTTTCCTCAAAAATATGAAATAATATTTCTCTCTTGTCTTTATATTTATAACCAATGCAGGCAAATTGTATTTCGGCCTGTGCTTTGTTTACACAAATGGAGTAATAGCTTGCATTACTTGGAATAACAGGCGAGTTTCAACTGTACCAATGTTTGAAGCTGTTTCTGTTCCAAGCTTATTAATATTTATCTCCCAAACATGTTAAAATCCTAAATATCGGATTAAGCTAATATTTACATTAACAAGTAACTAACTTCCATTGATAGATCTGATGTTGTGATGTCCTTGCCGAAGTTTCATGAAATACGTCCGAAACTATTTAAGAGAACTGATTGAGTTTTTTTATGCTGTAACTTTTTTTCCTTAAATGTGTTCAGAATTAAAAGGTTTTATCTTGGAGATGCCAAGATATAGAAAATTTGGAACACAATTATGTGTCTTTTAATTTTAGAATTTCGGGACCTAGTAAATTAAATTAACAAAACTTTGGGTACTGACAATAAGAGATTACACACAACTTTAATGTTTGCGCATGTCATTTAACTGAGTGGAACATTACCGTATCAGTTTGTGATTGCCATCCATATGCCACAAGGCAAGAGGGGACGGAACTGAATAAACCCTTCGCTCTATACACCGTAACTGCCTCAATTGTTGTCCAACCGGATCTACAGTTCTAACTGCTCTCCTTATTCTATCTCTTTGTACATGGATACCTTGTGAAATGAGATGACCTTCGATTGTCTTTAATCCTAAAGAAACAAGTATTTAAAACATGACTACAAGCATTGAATTCATTTTAAAAAAAACTTATTTATTTATTTGCAGATATAACATTTACAGTCTTTATACCATTCCAGGATATAATTAAGGATCTAAATGAATTAAAATTGTATTGGTCTCTTTCCACAGAATGACAGTTGCAAACCTAAACTATTTGTTTGCCATACAATGAGGTTTTCATTTTGGGGGCAATTAAAATAATTTACTATCTAAAATTGTATTTATATACATATATTTATTTTATTCTAAAAACCTATAAATGTATCCAAACATTGGGAAGCGTACAATTATTCAGAATGTGAAAGTCTCTATAAAGTCGTGATCTAAGTTGCACACTTTCGCCTTAAGAGTTAATGATAAATGCTTGTGTAAATAATCATACTCACACCTATAAGCATGCTTTTGTTGTATTTTTCAAGCTTAGTAGTGTCCAGATCGCTGCAGAGGTAGCAGACCACTTGACTGAATTTGAAATTTAATAGGATAAATGTATGCAAGATCGTCTGTTTGTTGAATCTGATTAACTTCGGACCAATACTTTCAAGACAGTCAAATGCCTTAAAGTTTTACATGCAAATCGAACTGCACTTGGTAGTCTATGACAATCACCGGCAGTTAAACGATATCGTCACAGTTTAAGAAAGCACTGATCATGTTTTAAAGGAGACCAGAAAGCAATGGAAATACAGAATAATAAAAACAACACAATAGAAGGAAACCTTATTCTGAAGTATCATATGTGACCACAATGCCAATATTTAAATATTGGCATATGTTCTATGAGCTGAATTTCCGCGATCTTGTGTGCAAAATTTCCGCACCTATTCGGTTAATCTCGTGATGTGACGTCATAGCGACTCTTAGCAGCCCGACTGGCGATTTTGTATTGCTTACGGGTGTAAATAGCACATTAAAAAAAGGCTGTGGACAACACTTTTTTTCTCTTTTCGAAACGATAAAGGCATAAAGAATGTAGGGATACATTATTACAAGCGAGTCTATTTCAATGCAACACAATACAACACTCCGTGCTCATTACATTTCACAAAGGAATGTTACTAGAGGGATCCGGAAAAATAAGGCCGAGTAAATGACCACAAAATGCAACAGTCAATTCCAGATATTTTATCTTCACCATCATTGCTAATAAAAAAAATATAACAGCCCGTCACCTATCATGATGATGAAATGAGTAAATGTATTTTCAAGATCACAATCTAAATCATATCACCACTGTCCAATGTGAAATTGAGATCTGACTTTAATCAAATGGAAACTTTGTTTAAAAAAATAAGATTCTTAACCCCTGACACGGTCTTGTTTCGAGAAAACATAATTTACAGTAATCTTTAAAAAATTAAAAATATTATTTAAAACCAAAAACTTTCAGCCCATGCCTGTTACACGTATAATGTATGAAAGGTAATCTGTAATGATTGGAATTGATATAAACAAATATCCCATTGGCAGTTTAAATATCAGTGATTAAACGAAACGAGGTCAGATAAAAATCATGCACTATCATTTTGTTGGCGTTTCGAATCAAACGGGACTTTTGTTAAGTAACATAGTCGCCATATTGGCGTAGGCAAGTCTGTTTAAAAGCAGCAGGGGTAATGTAGTTCGCATATCTCGGAAGAAGATTCAACTTTTAAAAGTGCATACCAAATCTGGTTTCCTCATGTTTGTCTCGCTTGCCATTTTTATTTACATTTGAGGAATGTCTAGTATTGCGTAACGGGACCACGTGATCTGTTGACTCATAAATATCGGAAAAACTCGGCAATTTACGGAATCGTGGTATCTTCAGCCCATGATATTGAATTTATAAACAGTACAGTCTAATTAAAATTTGTCAAGAATTACATACATAAAAGGAATTTTTTTTTATTTCTGGTCTCCTTTAATATCTTTAAATACCATTCTTGTTGCAAATAAAAAGAGTTTTTAACACACGTCAGTTATTGTATAATTATCTTTTAGTCGGCGATTGGGCTATGTTGGGCAAAGTCGCTGTATGGAATCACACCACAATTAATACTTCCAGTTCATGTAGTTCCAGTCTATTTTTAGAACATTTTTTCCTCTCTCATTTTGGTGGTGATAGAAGAGTTATATTGATGCATATTTGGTAGGGATTTAAAGGTAATTGTTTATTCTTGAGAATATGAGCAGAGAGAGTGGTTGTCATTGTGTAATTTGGCGACAGTGCACATGGAGTAATAAGGCCTTGGTGATGATCCGGAAGTGAAATATGTGTTCTGTCTACATGCTGCTCTGTTTACAGTGCAGCAGCTCAAAAAAATGCCGATCAACCCTTGACAAGAATTTCACCGTGAAGTCATCTTTGGAGGTATTTTAGATTAACATATGATTTGTATTGATTGTCACACTGTGGAAAGGTCAGTACTGAGAAATATATGTAGAGAACATATAGTAAAATTAATTGTGGTCTATGTCCTGTATGGAAAGATGACCAGGAGTCATTACAAAGCTAGAGTCGGTAATTGATCTTTAGAAACAGTTGCGGAAAAACAAAGCCCCATCCACAATAAAAATGTCAAACCTTAGATATCAATATTCAAATCAATGAACATATATTACAACTATTTTACTGTACACAGAGAAGTCATTTAGTTGAAGAAAAAGAACTCTTACCTGAACGAGGAAAGTTGTTGATTATTGAATGCACCATCGATATTAACTCATTTTCACTTATATCACTGAATCGTATCCCATGAGTCAAACGGAAGTTTGCTAGTCTCCGCTCTACAGTCCTCCTGCTTACCCCAAGCAAACTTGCCATATCTTCTGTTGTAAAGTAATTTTCTGAAGAAAAATTAATACAGACGTTATTGCAAATAATTGTCCAAAGCACGAGAAAGATTTTCCATTGAAAGGTTTATGTTATGTGGATATAATAGAGAGAATATAAATCGGTTATTAAGGTCTAAAACACAACGTTTCAGCGTATATAAAACATTAACAATCACTATATACACATTTTAATTATATGTGTATGATAATGCAAAATTTGCACCAGGAAAACGTTGGAGCCCAAGTGCGATCACGACAGTTCAAAATCATCTGAGTTCGTGGGCAAACGTTTGTACACATCATAAGGTATATAGTATAATTATTATTACACGTTGAACACTTAACCATTTAACTTGTATTCCAAATATCCAACGAATAACGTTTCAAACAGGAAAATAGAATAATAATTGTCAAACTGCGCGTGTAATTCTGATGCATGAAAGCAGTTGACGTAACTAAAATGCATGAGGTCGAAGCACGATGAGATGGCCCAATCACGTGTGACGTTTTATTAAGTGATGCAAATACCATATGAATATAAACTGTCAGACATTTTTTTTTAAATAATGTTTAACACCATTTGCTAATAAAAATATTATTTAATTAAAACGAAAATAACAGCAATGGTTATTTTCAGACGCATAGGATACATGTTTTTAATAATATCCTATATTTTTTCCCACTTGATAAAAGTTTAGCGTTATGAAATAATTCCATTAATTTTGAAAAAATGCACTACATGAAAGAATCATGCAAACAAACCAAAGAAAACACAATTTTTCTTATAATGTACGGTAAAAGTAAAGATTGTAGAATATCATTTTAAATCTTTGACAGTACTATATATTAAATTTCAATACATGGTTCTTGAAAGACTAAAATATTGGTACATGTTCCCATTTACTTGCAAACCTCCCAACACACACACACACACACACACACACACACACACACCGATGTTAAAACGAAAAGGCATCAACATGAAGCAAAGCAAAACATTAACAAAACTTAGTCATTTTATTCATAATGTCTAACCTGACTGTCACCTTAGAGTGCCATGCACTATCATTTTGTTGGCGTTTCGAATGAAACGGGATTTTTGTAAGTAACATAGTCGCCATATTAGCATAGGCAAGTCTGTTTTTAAGCAACAGGGGTAATGTAGTTCACCGTCTTTAATAATTTCAGTAATTCCGGAAATTTTTGGTGTTACATGTCTCTTACATGTGTATACAAGAGTTGTCCTTTTTATTTGCTCAATTTGGTCACTAAATATTAAACATGTACATTTGTAATGATACTAAAGAAAGAATGTCATGTCTTACAATATTGAAAACTATCAACGCTTTAAAATGATATTTGCTTGCATACGGAAGCAGTATTAAATATTGAACATGAACATCAGAGAAATAAAGAAGTTGGAAGCAGTACACACTGAATATGTGTTAGGGGATAACAATGGAGCATGTACATATAATACAGTAGAACATGTCTTGAAAGACCAACTCTTTTACCCCAAAGTTTTGGTCTCTCAAGACAGGTGGTCTCTCATAACAGGTCACGATGTTATATAATCAATAAATTTGTGCACTGAGATTGTGGTCTCTCAAGACAGGTGGTCTCACATAGCAGTGGTCTTTCAAGACAGGTTTTACTGTATACAGTATGTTAGTGTGTCAGTTGAGTAAAGAAATTACCAATGAAAAATTGTAGTTGTTCCTTTCTTATGTCATAAAGAGGTCTGCCCCTATGCCCAGTATAGACTTGCGAGGCTCTGTACTGGTGGTCTTCGCTGACTGGCATAGAATTAATATCGGTTTTGTCAAGGATACTACGAGCTTGTCCAAGTAGCTCAATCACTTCCACAGGTACTGATACATCCTGCAAGGAGTCCTCCATTAAAATCTCAATTCTACGTACCTGAGTCCTTATAATGTTCGCTGCTTCCATCCTATTTGACATACGCTCTTTACATTTTCTCAATTCTTCCATGATAAAGTTTACTAACGACGCCAAGCCTGTTGAGCCAGAATTCATTTTTGTGGTAACATATCATCAGAGTGAAATGGAATTCAAAACGTACCCCATTATCAAGAATGGCAAAACTGCCTTTAGAGTCGATTGCGTTCATTTGTCATTGCAGGCAATGGAATTGTGTTGATTTGAAGAGGCAATGAACTGGAAGTGATACAATGTTTAAATAGTTATAAAATCACACTTTCATCGCAAGTAATGAAGCTATTACATGTGTAATACATGTGTTACATTGTTTTTCCTGGAACAACGAGTGAATAATTGTGAGAAATGCTAAATATTACAGTGTTATTCCAATTCAACATGAATCACGTTCAGGGCCGTACCTGCTATAGGGGCTCAGGGGGCCGTCCCCCCCCCCCCACCCTCTTTAAAAAAAATACTCTGCTTTTGATAAAAGATGCAAAGGGGGTTCCGAATTTTTTAATTTTTTTTAAATATTTTTTTTAGTGTTTTTAAAACATTGCAGTTTTTAGTCACTTTTGTTAGATCCCTTTTTCAAGGTTCAGATAGCAACAGATTGCACCATTTTGCATCCTTGAAAAAAAAAATTTCAGGGGGGGGGGGCATGCATCCGGAACCCCCTAGAAGGCTTGGCGCTTCGCGCCTTCGCTTAACCCAATAACAAGTTTGCTCCCTCTCCCCCGGAAAAGCTTAGGTCCGGCCCTGACGTTCGTATGTTATTTTTAAAATATCACTTTTAAATCACGAGATTGCTGAAAACATAACTCCAGACTATGTGGAATGCTATCTATGCTATTAGACTGACAGCAATTGAAATTATAAGTACGAAATAAAAATGCTACATCCTGCCGACGATTATACGAAGTTTATTAAAGACCAAAATTCTTTTAAACATCTAGTGAAGGAATTTGACAAATTTGGGAAGACCTCTGGGTTAAAAATAAATCATGAAAAAACTTTAATACTGAAAATAGGGAGCTGGAGAGGAAATCAATCAGGATTACCACCACAGTTTAAAAAAAAAGAAAGAGTGAATGAATTGTGCATTTATTTTTGGATAAGAGAAGAACAAGAAAACTATAAAAATATGAAACAGAAATTATAAACGAATGTGAACACCTGGGCACTTACGCCATTATGTCTAATGGAACGGGTCCAAGTGTCCAAAACGTACATGTATGCGTATATAAATGTTAGTACCAAGTCTATTGACATAGAATTTTTTTTTTAGAAAGAACTAGATAAGGAGATTATTAATTACATATGTGATTATAAGACACGCTACGTCAAGAGGGAAACTTTATATGGAGCACAAGAGAGGAGGACAAGCACTCTCCAACCCCATTTTTGATTAAGACTGCAAATATTATAAATAGATTTAAAAAAGATTAAAGCAATACCAACATCAAATTTGGGAGAGAATATACATCTACTGGTTTGGGTTCACAAGGAGAAACGGATTGGGGGGGGGGGGGAACCAAGAAAATTGAGACATATCAAAGAAATACTAACCAAATATTGGGATATAAAAAGTTTATGGGACCAGGAGGAAAAACTAACATATAGATACATTAAGAGAGGGAGATAAAACAACATTAAATGTAAAGTAAAACAGGAGAACATAGAGATTAACTGGAAAAGAGCATGGGGGCACTGGACCAAATTACGCTCCATAAAAATACAAAGCCTCTGCTTGAAATACATGCACAATGCATGGTTGATAGGACAGACAGCAGTGAGACGTGACATGGTCAGCGTATCGACAAAATGTCATCTGTGTAAAATAAGCCACTTTTAGTAAACTACACACAATGATACAGTGCGAGAACGAACAGGAAAACATGTAAATTGAAAGTGATATAAGAAATAAGCAAAGGGAGGAGATATTAAAAATCAAATATATAAAGACTGCAATAAATAAAAAAAATTATACAAAATTACAGAGTACATAGTAGACACCATGATGTCCTGTGGGCAAATAATTGTGATAAAGAGGTAAACAGAAGTATAAGGGGAAAAAAGAGTGATTAATTTTTTTCTATCTTTTTTTGTTGTTTTTCTTCTTTTTTCTTTCTTTTATATAGACAAAATATACCTGGGGAAAATAAAGACTATGACATCATGGGGCTAAATCACATGTCGCAACGCGAAGTGGACAGGCACGTGAAAGAGTTTTGAAAAAATACCCCATGTAGAACATAAACAGACCAAGTACAGATATAAAACACAAACAGGGGCTAATTCATAGGTTAATATTTTACTAACTCTTTATCAATCTTAAAACCATACAGCCTCGTACTGTATGGTTTGACCAACCCACAGATGGAAAATAAACAATTTTGGATTCTTTCTAATAAAATATTTAGATAAATTAATAAAAAGGAGGCCTAACCCGACTCAGGAGAAACATAATGAAAATATAGAGGTGTGTACCTTGAATCGAGCGTAACCTACCTATTGATACTCCTAGAACTACCACGAGAAACGGCACATATTAGCACGAGATTAAAACAATATATAAAAAAATTCCCAAGAAGAAAAAAAAGAGGAAAATAAAAATAGTACACCTTTTTATCGTCAGAATTCAAAAAACAAAAAAAATTTAATCGAATATAACATAATAATATATATCGGGTCCTAAATCCAAATTAGTAGAAAAGAAATACAATTGGGAAAAATAACACTGAATCTAAAATTTATGTCTCAAGCATATATATCAAATAGCATGCCCACAATATAGCACCACTACATATAACAGATACTGAGACCTAGGCGACCTCTAGCAAAGGAAACAAAAATACATAGGAAATAACTTCGAGCAAGGCGAAGAAGAAAAAAACAGGCTCTGACGAACAACCTTTTTACATAACACTAAGGAAACATAAATACCCCATCAAAAATTCTAAGACTATACACAGTACAGCACAATAAGGGTGTACACACATTACAGCACAATAAGGTGTACATACAGTACAGCACAACAAGAAAATAATTGGAAATCCATTTCAGCCAGAGAGAATGGCCGTTACTCTAAAACAAAGTGAAGGAGAAACTGGACCGAAATCCCACCAGCTGATGACAAATAGAAGACAGCAGGCGGTGATTAAATTACCAAGCAAGACCGAAAAGCGTGCCCGCATCAACCTACAAACGAATGAGAAACGGTTAACGCAGAAGAGACTAACATAAGGACACATACGATTGATTAATATTAAATACCACAGGGGAGAATTAGCAGTAAATGACCAGGAAATAGAGCCAAATAAAAAAAAATTTCTTAAACATAGGGCAAATCAAGAGCTAATGAAACTTAGCCAACAATTTTCCTTATCAGGCCTACAAAGAAACAAACCAAAAAGTCATATTGTCTCCGGAAAGCCATCTTAGGTTGCTAGTAAAATTACACCAGAGATTCTTTTGATCTGCATATTTTCCATCATGTCCATATGTTGGAAAAAAAAATTCAATCCCATCCCAGGGCAAAAGCAACCGAAGCTTGCTATGTAAATAGAACCCGCATGAGATGATGTAATTAATAACGTCATCATGGTCACTTTGGTTCATGCATAACTACATACCAAAGAAACTATTTGAAAAATGAAAATTCAGGAGCAGGACTCGAAAGTGAGAGTCTTGAAACTGTACTACAATAAAATAAAATAAAGGGGAAAATATATAAATAAAGAAATAAAACAATTTGTGACATAATAGTAAACGGAAGCATGACTCTACAGTGAACAAGCTAATCAGAAATGTAACGCCAATGAGATTTTATGAAAGAATTCTGCAACCGTCCAGTTGAGAACTAATGACAATAAATATAAAAAAATGACATATCTTAACGATAGATTGATGACAATATCCACTTTAACAAACCTTTTTTCCATCACGTCTGCTTGATGGAAAATTTCAATCCCTTTTCGGGGAGAAAGCAACGAAAGTTTTTGATATATAATACAACACACATATGACGATTTATTTACGTTGATGTATTACCCTAAGGGTATCAATCACAAATCGGTGATGCTGTTTTATTTTTTTTTTAAATTTGATATAATCCAGTATCCATCGCCTTTCGTTGTTATTTTCATACATCAGTACTCATTAGCTAAATTTTGGGTTCATTCAAGCATGATATGTGCTTCTTCTTCGCCATAAAACACTCCAAGAAGGCAAATGTTTATTGGTCACGTATTAGTCTTTCAAAATGTATGACAAAGCCCCCCTCCCCTTCCATTTTAATACTTTTGGAAAGAAGTGTGGTGTTTTAAATGCACTAAGAGTCGCGAATCATGATTTCTAATAAAATTAGTTTCGATTATCCCAGAAGAAAACAAAAATAGAGAAAAAACAGTAGGAAAAAGAAGATTTCTTACATATAGAACTTGAACGAATAATGCTTATGCACGTATGGCCGGTAACATGAGACATGTTGATCAAATAAAATCAAGATTTAATCTCTTTAGTTGATAGATCTCGCTTTGTTGAAGCAGAAGAAACTCGCGCAGAACTTGAAGAAAGAAAAAAATACACGCACATTCATTAATGTGCATAAAATCACTTTATGTTGATTGGAAAACGTGGCTCTTGTTTATAAAATACGAAAAGAAATACTTGCCTTTGCTTTGCTCTGCAACTGTCCTTTGCAAAAATCTCAGCTGAATGCTGTAAATACGACCGTCGATTCTGTTTCGGGGTGCTGACATCATACGTCATAGATAACAGCGCCCCCTTGTGATTGTTTGGATTTACGCTAGTTGATTCGTAGTTTGATCAGATGGTTTGCTTTCAATACGTTTCATTTAATACCACATCATTTGGAATATGAGCTGATCATTCCATTCTGCTCTTCAGACCATTTCAACTAATGCCAGATCATTTGGAATCTGAATACATCATTTCATTTTTGGGGTTAAATCATTTAATTCAAGACTACATAATTTCATTTAATACTACGTTATTTGGAAGCAGAATTCATCATTTCCTTTGTTGAGTTAAATCATTTTATTTCATACTACGTACTTTCATTTAATAATATATCGTTTGGAACCAGATTTCATTAATGCGTTTTGTTCTTTAAATCATTTTATTTAATACCAGATGATTTGGAATTTAAATTCATGGTTTCATTTGTTGAGTTAAATCATTTCATGTTAGACTACATCATTTTATCTAATAGCACGTCATTTGGAAGCATATATCATCATTCCGTTTTGTTCTTTAAATCATTTTATTTAATACCAGATCATTTCATTTAACGCCACATCATTTGAAATCTGAATTCATTATTTCATTTTTGGGGTTCAATCATTTCATTTCATGCTACATCATTTCATATCACACAACATCATTTGGAATTTGAATTGATCATTCCGTTTGTTTGGTTAAATCATTTTATTTCACACTTGATCATTTCATTTAATACCACGTAATTTGAAACTTACAAGCATCATTCGGTTTTGTTCGTTAAATCATTTCATGTGACACCACATCATTTGGAATCTGGATTGATCATTTCATTTGCTAGGTTAAATCATTTGATTTCATACCAGATCATTTGATTAATGTAATTTTGGCGGCGACGGCTGCCCATAGATTTCCAGTAATCAAAATGCGCTGATTTTCTTGTTTTTACATTGTATATCGTGTGCAAAATTGACACTGCAAAACGAAGACCTACTGCCACTGTAAAATTCTGGCTGCTGACCATCGAAAGCTGTTTGAATAACACTAAGCATCTACATGTATTTACTTTCCGACTAGAAAATTGTACCCTATGCGATTTGTGTGTTATTCATTACTCAAAATGTATTATCATATAAACAAGATTATTGAAGATAAAGGCAGGTATTAGCTATGCTCAAGCATATTGTCTTCAATCATCATTGAAATATTTATTAGTAAAGCTGATTTTATTCACCAATATCTGTATAACGGCAAATATAGCAAGCACGAATTGAACTCTCTCTCTCTCTCTCTCTCTCTCTCTCTCTCTCTCTCTCTCTCTCTCTCTCTCTCTCTCTCTCTCTCGATGGATGTATATGAGTTGATAATTTCTCCAACTCAACATTAAATACTAATACAGAATTCGTCCTGATATCTGTTTATAGTTCTTACTCGGCAAAGGTGGCGACAAACTAGCACCATTCTTGTTAGCTGTATGATAAAACCGATAATGAAATATTAAGTACTTAAACAAGAGAACCCATATTAGCAATGGATACATCAATTAACCAATAATTTTGTTCATTTATTAATTCATTTAGTCAGTGAGTCTTCTGTCTGCATACAACAAGCGACAGGTACATACGAGTAGAATATTACATTGCATGTGTTTTAAAGAAAAATAGATGTATTGTGTACGTACTTGTAGTTGTTGTTGAAGCAGTAATAATGGTAGCTTTTGTTGTTGCTGTTTTTGTAGTGGACATAGAACAGGAAGAATAATAATAGAAAATAAACGAAAATATACTGTCATATTGACAGAGAAAAACAAAGTAAAGAAGTAATTTAATTCTTATATGGTAAACATTTAAGACCACATCTATTAGGTAATCATTGGTCTTAAAAACAAAGTATATTGCAATGTCCGATAAAACAAGTTATTATATGGATTAACCTCAATTGTTTGACAACCTGTCTTGAGCGACCACCTTTGTCACAAACTAAGAGATAGCTGCTTCAGTTTTTATTGCTAACTTAAAGATACGTTGAAAATGTATCATCTCTGTTGTGATACGCAAATTATGTATTGAGCATCTCTTGTTTATTTTTGATAAGTTAAAGAATTGATAGAGCATCTCTTGCTTACTGAAGATACGTACTGTTTACGGCGATAAGTTGAAAAATGGATACTGCATCTCTATTGTTCTGGAGCGAAGCGTTGAAAAATGGTTAGGTTATGTCTTGTTTATTGTCTATATGTTGAAATATGATTATGACATTTCTACTGTTTTTACTGTTGAAATGTTGAAAAATTGTTATAACATCTCTATTGTTTATTGGCAATACGTTGTAAAGTGCCACATAGTGCTTCTCAAGATTTCCTTAACATACCATGTTTTAATTTACAGTTTTCTCAACAATAATTACTTCACTTGAAATATATGCACTACATTCCCCACCCCACCCCCCACCCCCTTTAAAACCATCTATTGCATCTTTTTGATAAGTCCTTAGCTTTTCATTTTTTATCTTTGGTAGCTCTACCCTTTCCACCCTATTATGAATGAGAGAGAGAGAGAGAGAGAGAGAGAGAGAGAGAGAGATACACGGGGGGGGGGGGGGATAAGAAAAATAATTATAATGGGTTACCTGTTCATGGTTATTTATTCGAGATCACATAATTTACAATATGAAATGCCTTTTTGTATTCCAATAAGCTTTGTTAACAATATGAAACTCTCAGTTTGTCCCGTCCTATAAACTTGCTGCATTATAAAAATAGGAACATTACAGCAGAAGCATCCATTGATTCCTAAAGTTCTTTCAACCTCTGTCTGCGTTTGTAATGTTGGTTGCCAAACATGGATCAATAATAAATCTGATTTGTTTTATATTTTCCTTTTTCATATTGATTCAGACGTATATAAAAATGTTATCATAATGTTTCACTAAAACACTTTTGGTCTGACGTATGTTGAGAATTGTTCTTCTAAAATGTAATGCATCCACTGTATTGGTACAAACACAAGTAAAATTAGTAAAATGTCAAAATAATAGTAAATAGTGACAGTTTCCATTATTGATATGTTTTTGAAGAAAAAAAAAGTCCTACAGAATTGTTCACAGTTTACAGTTTACAGTTTTTCGATGGGAATAAAATATTCCTTCCTTGCTTCTACTCCAGCCGGGGCTGGCGCTTCAATTGAGAGGACGCCATCTCTGGAAAGCGTTGACGACAGCCTCAGTGGGTCAATTTTATTAGGCAGTACATACTGTTTGGTAAATTCCCTGTATACCTTTTTCCCAGGGGACTCTTCTGTGTGTTTTGCATGCACAACCAGCTTGGTGTCTACGGTCTTGATTGTGATTTCTTCTGGTTTGTAGTCGTGGACGTCGAACCGTAAAGCTAATTTCCTGTTACCCTTGGCATCCATGACAAAAGGTTTGTCCACCTTCAACATGGAATCACCACTATCCAAGCGGAACATTTCTTTCTTCATTTTCTCTAATTCCATGTCAAATTTCTTAAACTGATCATCGAAAGTAGGAAAGTTAAAGTCATTTTTAAAGTCATCATCGAATTCCCGGATCCAGTCTTTGAACAAGTCTCTCTGGCGATCAAAGAACAGCCAATCACATGTATGAAGAGGCACAATTCTGCCGGCCATTTTGTGAACAATTTAGCTAATACAATCTCTGGGATCTTAAGTCGATGGTTCTTTGCTCTCTACCTTTCTAAAGCCTTCGAACTGTACCGCTGGCACAATATATCTGCAGGTATTTATAGTGCTTGCTGCAAACAACAAATCCGGCACGTGCAGTAAACTCTCTATGGTTACTTCGGGATCTTGATAGTTACGTATTATGCGTGCTGTTGTATCCTTATATATCTGCGGAACGAACCCCAAACTTTTACATACGCTGTATAAATGCACTAGGGAAAAATACTAAATGCGACTCGCAATAATTCTAGTTATTTTTCAGAACATGAGTCAGATGATGACTGATTAGTCACATGTCGGACACGGCAAATTCTTTTAATCCCAGTCTGTTTATTCTCGGTGTTGTTGATGATCAAAACATTTTTATTATCTGAAGTAAGCGTATTATTTTTAGCAAAGGAGCGTTAGCTAAATATGCAAAGATGGCTTCGACTGCATCGGTATTCTGATCTCGAGCTCGTTGCCAAGCCAACAGACGAACCTGGTCGAGGGCTTTAGTGTGTATATGATCAATACTGCAATTTATAATGTATTCTTTGCCTTGAAAATTCTAATGCCTGTTGAGGAGCCTAAGCAAATTATTTGATATGTCTCAAACGTCTTTTAGAAATCACAGCTAAGACTATAATTTATCAATATTATGGTGTTTATTATAATTTTCGCAAGAACAGATACAATAATAATAATAATAATAATAATAATAATAATAATAATAATAATAATAATAATAATAATAATAATAATAATAATAAACAAACAAACAAACAAACAAACAAACAAATAAATAAATAAATAAATAAATAAATAAATAATTACTAAAGCCTTTAATTTAAGCGGATAATATGTTTAAAATTTAGACTAGTCTCTCAAAAATCTTCTTAAAAATATATACAAAATACATGTGTATGTACACCAATGAACTCTCCTTATCCGGCCTTACATACTGACAAAATGGCATGAAAGGAAAATATGTGCATATATTGGAATCGGAATATAAGTCTGGATCAGCTTTAAAATAAACGGTTGGCATTGTCCAAGGAATTGAATTTACAGTGAGAAGCCGACTTTCTAATTCGATAAGAATAATATTCCATAGTTTTTTTTTACCAGATCCAGCGTCAAAAATATTATTAAAAATAGAAAGATAGAAAATATAAATTAACATTTTCGGAAAAAGGAAGGAATTTCCCGGTCACATATTAACGGTTTAGTGAGGTAAGATATTTGATTAGGTGCAAGGTCATTGTCCGTTTTGTACACCGTGCATATATTAAGAAAACGTTCAGAAACAGTTTGAAAGAATTTTCATAAGTGCAATCCATTTATTCGGTAAAATACAAAAGTTATTAACCTGGGTGTAACCGTGAAAATAAACTTGGTCGTCCCAGTGAAGAATAGCTTGGGTGTCCCAGCAAAGATGAACTTGAATGTCCAAGTGAAGATTAACTTCGATGTCCCAGTGACAATTAACTTGTTTGTTCCAGCGAAGATTAGCTTGTGTGTCCCATTGCAGATTAACCTGTATGTCCCAGTTTAGATTATCGTTGATATCCCAGTAAATATTAACTTGCGTGTCCCAGGGGATATTAACTTGGGTGTCTCAGTGGAGATTAAAGTGGGTGTCTCAATGAAGATTAACTTGGGTGTCCGTTTGGAAAGTTTTATTTACGAAAACAATTTTGTAAAAACTGTAACTAAACAAAGGCAGGTTGAGTAATTCATTCTAAGTTTCACTACAATTTCTGAGTGGAACCAACAAGTCACACAAGTAGTTTTTGATCAATCTGATTTAATTTTCGTACGACAAGTTGAACAGATTGAACATAGGTCTGATGATGGAAATCGACAACGGATGTATAGCTGCAAACATCATCTTTTTAGGAATTAGAAAAACGAAAAATGTATTTGTTATGCAGAATATATCTTTCAGCCCCAAGTGTCATTTGAACAGTTACATCCATGTGATACTATTCTGGAGACGCTTGAAATTTGATTGATAATGACGGTGTGGATATTAAGGTATGCTATCTTTTTTGTATTAGGGATTATGTTTCGTATTGGATTTATTTATTCAGCGCCATTAATCAATATATACCGTGATATATGTATATGTAAGAAAAATATGGCCGCTATCGCTCAACCAGCTTGACAGTTCTTACGCTTTCGTGCTGTTTTTCATGATATATGTGCTTGTTGTCTATCTTAGTCTACAATATTGTCTTTCATCATGCTTTGGCTGTTCAGTTTGTATGTGTTTCTTCATCGTCTTGTTTTGGAAACGAGAACAATTATAATTTTTCTCAGCTATCTTGTTCCACTGTTAAGACGTCGTTTGTTCTTGAATAAACCGTCATCACGTGATCGCCAGTCATCCCGTTTATCCTATGATGGACCCTCATTAATTGCTTTAAATGACCTCTTATTTGCTCTTCATACTAAATTGTGTTCAAGACTAAATGAACTGGGACTACATTCGTCAATACTTAAATATAAACAGAAGCGAAACAAGAAACGTTGTTTCAAAGTTGGCTGGCGTAGAACAGGAAAAAGAATTCCAGTTATATCCCTTTCGCCCTTTCTAGCTAAACAATTTAAAAATTCAGCCGTTAATTTTGATAACATGGTGCGAATCCATCTTAAATCGTCAATCGTCGTGTCAACTATCCACAGAGATACCACTGCGTATTGCATTATTCAACTCCCAATCAGTAGGACCACCGGAAAAGCGCGCATAAATAGCCAATTGTATCAACGACCAGAATATCGACGTCTTCTCCCTGACAGAAACATGGCTAAAAACATCAGGCAATATGCCCAAGTGCGCGGATTTAACACCCACCACTTACTCCATCAAGTCGATCACCCGCCATTCTCTCGGAAGTGGAATTGTTGTCATCACAATGAATTCCATGATATAATATCTTAAGTACAACACAACCTTCACTTTCTGCCATACATAGTTTGAACTAGTTCAAACAACACTCACACTGGAGCAAAGGTCAGTACATTTTTTCTGCCTCTACCGCACTCGTCCTAATAGAAAAAAACAAGCTGAATGAATCTCTCTTTTTGGAGCTGTTTCCATATCTTCTGGAGCACGGAAATTCGATAGATGGCAACCTAATTATTCTTGGAGATTTCAACTTTCACATTTGACCTTCCTGGAGACCCATTCACGTCAAAACCCATAGGTTCCATTCATGTTTTCAACCTTAAACTGTCAGTTAACGAACCCACACATAAACATGGTCACATTTTAGACTTGATTCGTCATAGACCTGAAGATAATATTCTGCGATCCACGCATGTATCCTATGAACTTGCGTCAGATCACCCTTGCACTATATGCCATCTCGACTTATCAGTCCCTAACCCTCCACCTTTATTTGCTACTTAGAGAAACCTCCGTATGATAAATAGAACCAAACTAATGCATGACATCCAAGAAAACCTAACAACTTTCTTACCTCATACAGCAGAACAACTCGATAACTGCCTGCGTTCATTGCTTGAAAAACGTGCCCTGGACACAAAACGCAGAGTATCAATTAAACAGTGTTCTCCGAGATATAGTAGTGTTAGGGACCAGCTTCGCACTGCTAATATATACCGCAGTAACACAGAGAGGCATTGACTTTCCACCATACTCACTTTTCATAAACAAATATATGAAGCCGCTAAGAATAACGTCACAAATATGGTCCATTTAGCCAAATTATCCAATTACAGTACTAAGATAACAGCTGAAAAGAACTCTTCGAGATAATTAACAAACTAATGTAATGGAACAAATGTACACCACATTCAACTACCTTCTCTCCAGTGGATCATACGGACCTATTTGCAGATTTCTTCCGTAACAAAGTACGAACCATTAGAGATACACTTGACAAACACAATTTCAATTGACTCGTCGTTATGATACAGTTTCGATACAGAATTTCAGCGACAACCATTAGGAGCGTTTGAACCTTTCTCTATGGATTTAGTACGAACAATCGTGACGAAGTGCGCATCAAAGTCATGTGAACGTGATCCAATTCCAACATCACTGCTGATTGAGTGTTTAGTGTTGCCTTCACTAACTGATGGTATTAAATCTCTCTCTCTCTCCAGTTTCTAATCTCCCGTTCATATATAAAAAAAATCTTAGAATAAGTTGTTCTAACCCAACTTGTATCTCATTTGAATTCAAACTGTCTTTTTAGCAATGTACAGTCTGCATATCGCCCTTGCCACAGTACTGTAACTACTCTTCTGAAAGTATTTAATGACATTCGCTGTGCTTTTGGATAGGGGAAACATTACAGTCCTCATCCTCCTTGATTTGTCTGCAGCATTTTTGACACAATATACCATGATATAGTACCGTCTCCAGCATGTATTTGGCATTCAAAACACAGTCTTACTGTAGCTCAAGTCCTACAAAATCTAGTCAACAGGATACAAATTATATCTGCAAATGGAATACACTAACCGGTGATCTATGTTGTGGTGTTCCAGTGTTGCCTGTTTATGGACCTATTCTTTTCATTCTATACAATCAGCCTCTCTCAAGTGTCATAGATCATCACCCAGTGTCTCATCAATTGTACGCTCATGACACCCAAATATACAAGTCTAGCCACCCAATGGAAGTTGATGCTACCATCCAAGGAGTAGAGAGGTTCATTTCTGATGTGAAATCGTAGATGACATGTAACAAGTTGCAGATGAATGATGATATAACTGAGACCATTCTGACCACAACACAAAGACTTTCTCACTCAATCCTTTACTTCAAACAATAAATATCAGCAACACCAACATTAAATTCACACGGTGTTACTCTAGACAGTACTCTCACATTGTACCAACATGTCATGAACATATGCAAGACTGCATATCTTGAACTGAGACACATAAGCTCCATTCCCAAATATTTTTCAGTTGATGCCACTAAAACACTTGTGTGTTCATTAGTACTTTCAAGACTGGGCTATTGTAACTCAATTCTGTCTTGTTCGTCTCAATATCTACTCCAGAAACTTCAAAAAGTTCAAAACACAGCTGCTCCGAGCATCTTTAGAGTACCACGATCAGAACACACCTTCCCACTGCTCTGTACCCTTCACTGGCTATCCATTTGATCCATAATCAAACACAATATTTGTTCTCTGTGCTATGTTTCACTGACAGACACCATTCCATCATACATATCCGACCTCACCCATGTGTATACGTCAGCAAGATACTTATGCTCCTCTTCTGACAATCGTGGACTCATTATTCCCACTATGAAAACGATGTCATAAGGACAATGTTCTTTTGCAAACCAGGGCCAGGCAATGTGAAATGAATTGCCCATTGCAGTAGAGACACAAAGACAGTGATCCCTTTCAAGATAGCTCTTTTAATTTCATGGGCTTTTTTAATAGTTTTTTTAGTCGTATCATTAGATATGTTGTAAAGCGTTTAGAGCCTCTAACGATTAGGCGCTATAAAAAGTCCTTAATATTATTATTATTATTATTATTATTATTATTATTATTATTTATTATTATTATTATTATTATTATTATTATTATTATTATTATTATTATTATTATTATTATTATATAATGTTACGCTACGGTAGTTCTCGATATACCTCTGCATAAAATAATATATACAAAGATACACCTACTATATAAGGTAGCATGAATTAATGCATTCCAACGTTTGAATAATGAAGTCAATGTCCGTTATTTACGCATCCATTATCGACTTTTACTTCACACACACACACACACACACACACACATATATATATATATATATATATATATATATATATATATATATATATATATATATATATATATATATATATATATATATTATGATACTGATAACTTAATATCTCGGTATCAAAATATACCATGGTAAGGTACAGCAGTACATCTATATCAACTGTTTAAAAATCTAATTGCTGAAGACAATGAACAACATTTCGCAGAAACAAATGAAGCCCTCTCTGTCTCCGATTAGGATATATATATATATATATATATATATATATATATATATATATATATATATATATATATATATATATATATATATATATATATATATATATAGTCTGTGTCTACATCCCCGTTTGTTTGTACCCCCCTTGCCGATTTCAGTAACGAAAAGCATAAACAAGATAAAAAGTCAATAAATCTTACTTTATTCATTGATTGATTTATAATTTCTAACCCGATTGCGGCCAGGGTGTCCATAACACCTTTATTGTCTGCGCGTCTGATGCTTAACGGAAGTTTTTTTTATATACTAACACGACACCATATTGCACACAATTTGGGAAAGTCTTTTTTCCGCAAATAGAGTGACGTCATTGCTCCTATTTGGTTACTCCCGGATACTTTTGTCAATTACTGTAAGGTTAAGAGTTATATCCCTTTGCCACCTATAAAATCTACCTTCTATTTAAATACATGCGTATTTATGCATTCGCACCATTGCTGAAAATGGACTTGTCCAGGAACTGGAAAATGATCTCGAGGATGGCCATGGTTGTAACTATAACTACTACTGCTATAACTACTACTACTATTATTGCTACTACTACTACTACTACTGTAACTACTACTACTATGACTACTAATACTAGTATAGCTACTACTAATATAACTACTACTACTATAATTACTACTACTAATATAACTACTACTACTACTAATATAACTACTACTACTATGACTTCTACTACTATAATTACTACTACTAATATAACTACTACTACTATAATTACTACTATGACTTCTACTACTATAATTACTACTACTAATATAACTACTACTACTATAATTACTACTACTAATATAACTACTACTACTACTACTACTATGACTACTAATACTAGTATAGCTACTACTAATATAACTACTACTACTATAATTACTACTACTAATATAACTACTACTACTATGACTTCTACTACTATAATTACTACTACTACTATGACTTCTACTACTATAATTACTACTACTAATATAACTACTACTACTATGACTACTAATACTAGTATAGCTACTACTAATATAACTACTACTACTATAATTACTACTACTAATATAACTACTACTACTATAATTACTACTACTAATATAACTACTACTACTATAATTGCTACTACTAATATAACTACTACTACTATGACTTCTACTACTATAATTACTACTACTACTATGACTTCTACTACTATAATTACTACTACTAATATAACTACTACTACTATAATTACTACTACTAATATAACTACTACTACTATGACTTCTACTACTATAATTACTACTACTAATATAACTACTACTACTATAATTACTACTACTAATATAACTACTACTACTATAATTGCTACTACTAATATAACTACTACTACTATAATTACTACCACTAATATAACTACTACTACTACTATAATTACTACTACTAATATAACTACTACTACTATGACTTCTACTACTATAATTACTCCTACTACTATGACTTCTACTACTATAATTACTACTACTAATATAACTACTACTATAATTACTACTACTACTATGACTTCTACTACTATAATTACTACAACTAATATAACTACTACTACTATGACTACTAATACTATTATAGCTACTACTAATATAACTACTACTACTATGACTTCTACTACTATAATTACTACTAATAATATAACTACTACTACTATGACTACTAATACTATTATAGCTACTACTAATATAACTACTACTACTATAATTACTACTACTAATATAACTACTACTACTATGACTACTAATAATATTATAGCTACTACTAATATAACTACTACTACTATGACTACTAATAATATTATAGCTACTACTAATATAACTACTACTATGACTTCTACTACTATAATTACTACTAATAATATAACTACTACTACTATGACTACTAATACTATTATAGCTAATACTAATATAACTACTACTACTATGACTACTAATACTATTATAGCTACTACTAATATAACTACTATTACTATGACTACTACTAATATAACTACTACTTCTATGACTACTAATACTATTATAGCTACTACTAATATAACTACTACTAATAATACCGGTACTACTATAGCTACTAATATAACTACTACTACTACTACTACTACTACTACTACTACTACTACTACTACTACTACTACTAATAATAATAATAATAATAATAATAAATGTAATTATCAGCTATATCAAAATGTTGTATCCCTTCGAGTCCAGACCAATTGTTCGTTACAACATGGAATTAATTCTGTTTCCAGCGACAATGAAGTGGCCTCTCTATACACGTGTGTTGGGGACCAAAAATTACATCATCCCTTTATGTTATATATGACTGAACTATGATAAGATTGAAATACGTTGTTACAGAGTGGATTTATGGCCAACTTAATGGTATTATTTAATACTTGCTATCATGTCTTTCTTTGTTTCATTTTCCGAATAGTATTGTGTCTCCCACTTCCCGCCGTTGTTTATTTCTGTTAAAGGAAAGATGGAAAGAAACCAAAGAGTGATTACGTCGGGTTCTCTAGCCGATTCCGTGTAGTCGTTAAATGTGGAACTATGTACGGGAAATTCTATGTTGATATGATACTTAGGGGTCAACTGCTGTTCTGATTGCACTTTTTGAACAAACATTAAATGTGTATCAAATATATAAAAGGTCTTGTATCATTGATAGTAATCTCAGAAAGTCAGAATTCTGAACAGCATAATTATGATTACATCCTGATCCCCCTTCTGTTCCTTTAAAGTTATTGACGAAAAGTTCGATTTTCAAAGTTGGGAGCTTCTGTATCTTCACCATGCCTTTTACGTGATGGTTTCTGGACCAATAGTGCAAACAAACCCGAATTTAACAAACGTTTGATCAAACACAAATTGCACATTTATTTTGATCGTCAATCTCGATGTATCTTGTTGTGTTACAAAGTGTCAACGACTTACACATTGTTTCGAGAAGAATTCGTTCGTTTGTAGAAGATGTTCCTAACAAAGACAATCGGATCGTGTTTCACCTTTTTCAGACACATTTCATCTTCGATGACATGGTAGACAAGACGAAGAAGAAATTAAAGTCTGTTTTACACATAAAGGACATCATCTTAATGTATTGCGTCCATTATCACACATTTATTTTATCAAGTTAAAGCACAACCTACACAAAATCTCAATGCCAGGGACGTCATGGGGGGGGGGGGGCATCGGCATGTGCTGTACAATTGATGTAGCTTATATACGAAACTTAACAAGCGCGTTAAGCTTTGCAGCCCACAAGAACAAGTTGAAATGACATCCCGTCTATTTAAACAACAAAACTAAACAGTATAAATGCATTCTCTTTTCTTTCCAGCTGTATTTAATATGATTTTTCTTTCAATTTTCCACCTGCCAAATTGACTCGTGCACTGTATGGCATCAGTTGCAAATAATGCACAAGTCCGTGCACATTTTTTGGAAGCCAATTTCAAAGATGTATTATGATTGTTTAATTTGACAGTACGTAAATTAATTCAAACGAAACGACCATTTTAAATACTAAAACTTAAAATATCGTTGTCACAACTGAGATATCAAGAATCGATGCGCAAGCCAAAAAATAAACCATGCCAACTGTTGCTCGTCGGACATGTCAATTCTCATCCAGACCAGCGCCACATTAATCTAAAGGTAGCATCTAACAATGGGTGACTTACTGAGAGCAACAACAGTTAATATGATCATAAGTACACTTTTAACAACGTTTTATTACAAGCATTCATATGCGGAAGGATTAGAAGGAGCTAAAAAGTTGTATAGTGCTGCTTCACCAAATTTAAAAGTGTACGTTTATCAGATGTGTGACAACGGTTGCAAGAACAATCGAAGTAAAAGTACCACATACCCATTCAAAGGAACTGTTCCAGAAATTAAACCAACGTCGATCAACAATGGCAAGCAGATGTAGTTGATGTTCTAATTTGGCAGGGTACAATCGTGGTTCAAATGTTTCTTTCGTGTCATCGATGTGCTTTAAAATTCAGCTTGAATCGTTCCCTTGACTTCTAAAATAAACAAAGATTTAAAACTGGTTTTGAAACAAAGTGGTTAGCATTCATCCATGGAGACTGTACAAAAGCACCGTAGTTCTAAACCAAGCTTTTAAAAAATAATTGAAAAAAAGAAATACAGTTGTTCAACCTACGAAAAGTCGTGGAACGTTTTCAAAGATCTTTGAAAGACCGTATTTGGAAATATTGTACACATCAACGTAATATCAAGAATATTGATGTGTATCGCCCCAAACAAAGAAGAATAGTGTTAATAACTGGAGACTGGGTTCGCATTGGAAAAACAAATTGCACATTTGACAAAGTTAATTTTACCTAAAAAGAGAATCAGATTGTTTTATGTCACTGAACAAACACGTGAACGTGATCCACTCATCTATTGGTAAGCATGAAAGTAGAAGTGTTAAAAGGAATATTTTACTTGCCCGAGCTGCAACGAGTAACCAATAAAGACAACGACGTGTTCGATATCGAAAGCATTCTTGATCGAAGTGCGTTTGGAGGGATATCCAACTAGTTTTGATTCTTTGATTGCCGCTTAACAGGAAGAAGTAACCATCATACCGTTCAGTACAGTAGCTACCGTATCTTTCATTCTCAGAGTACCTCTATAACAGGAAGAAGTAATCATCATACCGTTCGGTACAGTAGCTACCGTATCTTTCATTCTCAGAGTACCTCTATAACAGGAAGAAATAACCATCATACCGTTCAAAACAGTAGCTACCGTATCTTTCATTCTCTTCGAGATCTTTAAAAACAACTTCTGTGAAGTTGGTGTGGAGAACGTGTGCCTAAAAATCACATCATTTCTGCCAAGTATGTTTAATGTATTATTTCATCGTAGCAACTATTGCCAATCTGTGTTTACGACAAGTCCGTAAACAATTTAATTGTGGACAATTTTTAATCTGCAGTTGCATTGGTTATCTTCGTCCCAACAATTCCTTGAAATATAGAGCGGACAGTAACATGGATCATTTGAAAAATCATTCTCCTGTTGACATGGAGTAGAAATCATTTATCCTAACTATCAACGAAGGTCAAACTACCTTTATTGTCGACATCGTGAACGAATTAAATTCAAGAAGAGTTTGAGAAAAACGGTCCACTTTTTACTTTAATGTTCTACTCAAAACGATTTTTGGCAATCGATTTGATCGAATGCTATACAATCGTCTTAAAATGCATTTTCTTTATGGAAGCAGAAACATATTAATTACTGTCTGGCTCATATGAACGTCATGGAAGACAGTCACTTCAATGTCAATTCTTTGAAAAGTGGATTTTCCTTTCGCTTGATACGAGGATATGGAAACACATATTTTGGTATCATATTCACTAACAATGTATACATCCTCATTACCTTCCTATTGTGTCAGTGTCAATATTAGAATATGAAATCTTGGAGAAAATATTCGTTTATAAAAAGGATAATTTACGGTGAAACTATATTTTCGATAACGATTCAGGAGTGAAATCTAACAATAGATATATCTAGTGTACCAAGGAGTTCCTGAAGACGAGGAGATGGTTAAGAAGATGTCAAAATCAGCTTTTCGTAAGGAAGCACCCATCTTAAAATCGGTGATGCATTGAACATGCTTTTATAGATGATGATTTCACGCCAGGAAAGAATTTCATCAAAATGTTCACAGTTCAAAAGAAGCCTTCATGAGAGCAAAAAAGAATATGTTGCTTCAAACTGAAGAAAAAATCTTTCGATTCGCCTTGCAAAATTATATTAATTTGCTTCTCACTTCTGTCAAATGCGTTGTTGTCTTTTATACGCCAGAGGAAGTTCGAGGCAGAAACAGACGTCGAAAACACTTCTGATAGCATATACACGTTAAGAAAAAGAATATGAAAAACAAGAGTTGTCAGAGAACTGAACGTTTCTTGATCATTGATTGAATAAATGGAAACAAAATAATGCACCGAGATTCTGGTGAATCTTTTTAGTAAAAACTCGATTTCTTTGCCAAACCACCAGCGATGCTGACAGTGCAAGAATCCATATGACTAGAATTTGATCCTGTGTCAGCTTTGACTACGTCAGCTTCAATCGAATTTTAAATTAAAGGGCAAACCAGAGATTTCTTGGCTTTGCTGACGGTCAAGGTATCCATAAATACAACTTCTCCAAGTGGACAGCATTAATCCAAGCGTCAGTGCCAGTGAACCTGTATTTGAAATACAAACATGTTAGCATCAGCATGTATACTTACCTTTGCCAAACTTACTAGCAAAATCTCTTGACCTTCTGAACAAAGCCAAGAACACACATGTATATGTTTGCGTGGTATGGAAACCTGATATAATGGTCACGTTCAGCGAAATATAATTGAATGTTGGCAATGATGCAAACCATAATGTTGAATTTTTCCCCGTCCAAAACATAATCAATCAAGGACGAAGTTTTGTGACTGAATCGATGTAGGCAAATGCTAACAAATCCATCGTCGAGGAAGCCAGACTTTCAGCGCCGGTGCAAGGCATTTTGGTGCCCTAGGCGAGATCAGATATATGCCCCCCCCCCCCTTCCACTCATGTCCTCCCCCAATAGTCTCCAACATATATCGATAATTGTGTATTCCAAGGATGGTAACAAAACGTTTGCTCATTGGCATCGTCATTAATGCGGCCCTCGACGGAGCCAAAATCCTTTCAAGTTTCAGCACTTGAATGTGTCCAAGAAAGAAGCCACTGGAGATGGCCATACTTTGCGTACCAGATGCTTTGAACCGAACTTTGCCCCAAAAATTACTTTACATCTTTCATGATTAGGTACCAACATAAGCAATAGAATTTAGTACAACGATTATGCTTTCAAAATATGCATTGTGGGGATTTGATTTCTCTCTACACCATGACAGTGAGAAAGAAATGTCCACCCTATAGATGTTTTGATTTAAAGAAATTGAAGAAAAGACAAAATACAGTAATGGTGGTCAGACAAAGAACATCGTTTTGTCTCTTACTTCGCTAGGAATCTGGCTAAAAGAAACATGTCCAACCAGAGAAGATTATTATATTACCAAAATCAAAGTCATGTCGGTAGGAATCTTGCCACGCTCTCAGCAGCAAAGAGGTTCAAATGAGAGGTGGAGGAGAAAGATGTTTAAAGATAAATGAGGCGTGAGTAGAGTAGAGAATTGTAAAAGAGTACGAGCAGAAGGAGAAGCGACTCCAGAGCCTCAATACCAATCATATCAAGATCCTGGAAAATGTTCAGAAGATTGGGTCATCAGGTCTGAATGCCGTAGGAAAACAAGGAGAAAAATCCTGTCTTTAAGCTTGTGGTCTCAAGCAAGAATAGTAGAAGGAAATTTGGGGAAAAAATCAGCGGATTGCGATGACAAACCCAGGGAGCTGTAATCACAAAGTAGAAGAATAACTACCTTGGAGAGATAAGAATCTTATTTGCCGAAACAAATTTGTGTCTTATGTATATTTTGTGTGTGTTTCTTTTCATCTGTCTATGCTGCTGATAATGTAAACATAAAACCCCCTTATACATCTTCTCTCTCTCGTGTGTGTGTGTGTGTGTGTGTGTGTGTGTGTGTGTGTGTGTGTGTGTGTTGCAGATAGCAAAATGTAGAATTACCATTCGGATTTGACCCAGTAAATGTTTGACCCTATAAACACTTTTGACTCCTTAAGCACTTTTTAGCCCTAAGACCACTCCCATTTTATGATTTCCATTTTGACCCCATTACAGCCTTCCGTGAAACCTATGAAATTATTTTAATTCGTGCATGGTCCCCAATACCCACACGTAACTGATAAAGAAGAAAAAGAGTAGCAGGGGGGAGGGGCAGGACGGTTCTATCTGAATAACGTCGCAAAACTGTTGATTTTGCATTCTTTCACTTCTTTCTTGCAATGTCTCACTTCTTTATTTAGCAATACACCACTGTAGTAACAATGAAGATATATGATTCCCTTTAGGAATAAAGACATATCAGGATTATGCATCCGTCAAAGAAAGGAATAAAACAGATTATAGTAATAAATAATTACCATATCTTCATTCATTTCAGTTGGCATTTGAGCTAAGCAACCGAATTTCGTTGGTACGTTTATGCGTACCATTTACTTAAACATTATTGTTTTACATTAAACTTCGAAATATTCAAATGTGAGTATTTTTTAAAACAAAATGCATTTTTCTTTTTTTATACAAAATCCATGTCATCAATATCAGATTTAAATATGACCTAATAAAAACAAAACGCTCCTTCTCCCCCCCCCCCCAAAAAAAAACCCGGTTAAATACATTGACAATGGACAATCTAATCTAATATGTAAAGCGAGATTCCTTAACAACGATACTCAGCATTATTATTTCTTCTTTCTTGGAAAAACATTTTTGTAATTATATAATATATTTGCAAATATCAGGAGCATTTAAAATAATTATCAAATATTAACTGTTGATTCTGTGCAGTATTTGGCGGTCACTAAAGCATATAACTTTGCATGGAAGAGTTGTTTGGAGGGTTGATCTAGAAAGACCCACGCAGCTATGAAGTGTGTTTGTGTGTACTTCAAATATTTTCAATTTAGATAATGACGGAAAATGTTTCATTGAAAAGAAAATACACGGTGTGGATTGATTCCAAGGCAAGGAAGGAAAAATATTTAGGCTCACTGTGTACTCAACAACGAATCGTCTATAGTACAATTAAAACTAAATTGTTTGGCGATGATTCATAGAGTTATGTGGTACTGAGGAGCACATATCAAAATATGCATCCGAGTAACTATTGTCTTGTTAGATGATACTTCTTTATCGGCTGGTACAATCTGATTTACATGGTTTGTTTGAGAAGAATGTAAACACTTGCCAGCCGTAAATATTTACTTGACATTTCATGCACATGGTTAGTTCTCGCAAAACCGCTTTTCAGTTAAACTTAAGAAAGCTGAAGAAGTGGTCTTATCCATAATTTGTCTCAGACGTATAAAAAAGAGCACAACCACATGTGTAACTCATAAAACACATTTAGTAAAGGATTCAAACTTTTCACTAAAATGGAATTTCTCGAAATCAGTCTGACTAGAGCAATTTGAATGAATATTATATAGGATTATCGCAGTCGGAGATGAAAAGTTAATTTTATTATAATAAACAACAGAGATATTTCACCTCCAATCTTAGTCTTAGTCTTTGACAATGGGCAAAGTGTATGAAATACCTGTCTGGTCACATGACGTGGGTAGTGATTCGGTAATGCCTGTCTAGTCACATGACATGATTAATGATTCGGTAATGCCTGTTTATTGAATATTGGCAGAAATTCGGTATTACCTGTTTAGACAGATGAAGTACGCAGATATTCTGTACTGCCTGCCTGGTCAAACAAAGAAGGGTAGAGATTCGGTAATGTATGTAAAGTCTCATGAAGCGGGCATAGATTGATATCTCTTGCTTGGTCACATGAAGATGAGTAGAGATTCTGTAACGCCTGTCTAGAGACATGAAGTTAGGTGGAGGTTCGGTGATGCCTGCCTGGTCACGTGATGAGAGACAGAGTTTCGATAATGCCTGCCTGGTCACACGAAGAGGGGTACAGATTAGGTATTGCCTGCCTGGTTGCATAATTAAGGGCAGAGATTTGGTTACACCTGCCGTGTCACATGAACATTTTGTAATTAATCGGTTTTTAACAGTATCCATTGGTCGGAGGTTTTGAATCTGCCAATTTCACGAAAGTGTAATCTCGATTTATCAACATCGAGTCCGAAATAAAATTCGACTCTTATTTTATCCCATCATTTCCACCGTTAAAGTGAGTGTTAAAGATATGCAGACAAGCCAACCAGAGACAAGACAAATAATGAACAAAAACGTTTCAAACTTTTATGTTTATTTTTTGTCATAATGCTATTTTGTGTTTGCCTTTTTTTAAAAAAATCAGTTAAAGAAGAAAGCGCTTAGATTGGTTAGAAACTTGTGTTTTCACTTTATTGCGCTTACCTTAATCAAGCACTGTGTTCACACACACACACACACACACACACACACACACACACACATATATATATATATATATATATATATATATATATATATATATATATATATATATATATATATATATATATATATATATGATAGCGAATCACTCGTTTGGTTTCTGATACATTCAATGCGGTGTTTGGATGGCAGAAAGGCCCTATTTGTTGCGATTTTTATAACGCATCAAATTACAAAGCATAATTAGTGCGTGCTTCATGATTGGTATGCTGCAAGTAATATTACAAATACAACATCGACTTGCATGGTTACAAGGCTTAGCTCTACTGGAAAACATCCATCCTCACAAATATGTAGTTAATTAATCGAGCGCTCTGGGATCTGTCAGATTGATAAATAAAAGGTAAATTCAACGAGAAAAAAAAACAGAATATTTAGTGATAAAAACTAAAGCTTTGACATCTCAGGGGATGCTATAAGCTGTAAACATGCTGCCTTGCAGATGGTCGGCCAATCAGTTGTCAGAATGTTTTTCAGCAATTAGTCGGTGGTTACTAAGATCCATGAAGATAACGACTTTGTCGCTTCGAGCAGACTAATAAAAAACAACTTACAGTGTAAATTAGATGTTAAAAAAAATATTGGAGATGAATAACGTACCTTACATGTGCAGATTCGTGTGCATTGATCAATATATAAGTATACTAATGCAGATCGTGCACTTGTTACTTAAGTAAAATCTTGCAAGATCATGTGGTAAGGCTCTTTCGGGCTAACCTTTTATGTCATTGGTTCGAACCAAAGACCTCCCGCAACCACTGAGGCAACTGAAGCGGTCTAATTGTACATGCTTTAAGCATTACATAGAAATTGGAGTTTCAATAGTTCCTCAGTATGCAGGATTAATGCAGAAAAACAAATAGGTCGTATTACTAGTAACTAAAGGATTTACCACAAAACAACTGTTTTTATCTAGCCACGACTCTCGTGACATTTAGACAACAATGCTAACTGTAGCCTTTATGTAGGATATACATTTACTGAGAGGCCGCTCTCGTGAAATTTTGAAATTAGCGCCACTATATTGGAATTTAGTGCGTACATTTTGGGCGGATTTATACGGAAATAGTGACGTAAAAAATTTAGTATGTCGGTCGGTGCTCCTCTGATGTCACAATAACACAGGTCGGTATTTAGACCCCTTGCCGTAGATGTTTTCACGCGTATTATTTCATCGTAAGTACATACTACTGGGTATTAATATGAAATGTTGTATCTTATCAAAGTATCCTTTTCATTTCTAGCTGTTTAGCGGCACATAAACATATGTAGGGATATTAGTCTCGGGCAATGGGAATTAAGTTTCTTAGAGACACACAACGACAGCCCACCTATGCTGGTCTGGGTAAAATTCGAAACCCAATGAATCAAACGCTGGTTTCAATATACATTTCAAGTTGTTTACCTTGGTTGAAATTTGTCAGCATCATTTCTATTCTAGCTGTCTGTGACAGCGAAGAGATAGATGGCATATAGGTTCTTAGTGTGTACGTTTTGAATTCTTAAAATATATACCCGGTCATTATTTGAGTTAAAGACGATAATTTCATAGAGTTATAAGCGACATTGCATGTTCTTATGTCAATGGACAAGAAAGATAAATTCAGTAATGTGACAACAGCACACACCAAACATGGTTGTTTCCCTTTGATTTACTATTCATTCTTCGAGCAGTTGCTATCTTGAGCAAAACAAACAAACAAATAAATAAATAAATAAATAAATAAATAAATAAATAAATAAATAAATAAAAAAATTCAAATGACTATTTGACCATTGTGTCATGAGTTATAAAATCAAAGTTATTTGGTTATGTTCAGTGTTCTTGTTTTTATAAAGCTGATATCGCGTAGATAACTGAATTTTGCGAAATATTAAGTTCAACCCGACAAATATATTGGTTAATTTTCTGCAACACCTATACAATCACATCCAAGAACATATCTTTCCAGTGTGGGATGGAAGTTGCATGTATAGGCTGTTGAAATACTGTATATCGACAACAAAGTTGCCTGTATAGGCTGTTGTAATACTGTATATTGACAACAAAGTTGCCTGTATAGGTCGTTTTAATACTGTATATTGACAACAAAGTTGCCTGTATAGGTCGTTTTAATACTGTATATCGACAACAAAGTTACTTCAAATCTGCATGCTGTACATATATGGAAAACGTCAGAAACTCCGTATGATATAGTGCAACAATACAACCATGCTATAAATTTCATCCATAGGACAGAGTTTCAGTCAATATTTTTATGTGTGAATTTGATTTTAATAATATCGCTACAATATCTGTACTGTGCCAGTTTATAGTGATGTCCAACACTGTGGCATCATGACACAGCTATGTAGCTTCATGTCCCACCCAGTCACATTATCCTAACACCACTAACCTGTTAATGCTGAGCGCCAAGCAAGGCAGCTGCTAGTACCATTTTTGCAAGACTTTGATTTGACTCTGCCAGAGTTAGAACCAGCGACCTCACGCATCCGAGGCGGACGCTCTAACCACTTAAGCCACCGGAATTGTCCCAAAATTTTGTATTAAAGGAGACCAGAAATAAACAAATTCTTTTCATGTATGTAATTATCTACAAATTTTATTTAGACTGTACATTTCATAAATTCAATATCATATGCGGGTAGTGATTATATTGCGCGAAGAAATCACAATTCCGTAAATTGCCGAGTTTTTCCGAGTTTTGATGAGACAACAGATCACGTGGTCCCATGACGCAATAGTAGCCATTCCTCGAATACAAACAAAACATGGCAAGCGAGACAGACAGGAGGAGACCAGATTTGGGTTGCACATTCAAAAATTTAATCTGCTTACGAAGATATGCTCATAACTATATATGTTGAAGTATGTTTTTACAATATGTTTAAGACATGACAGCAGAAAAGTACAGCAATAAGAAGGTGCTCAGATTTCATATTTTGGAATTTAAAAAACACAACAATGTAATTTTAAAATATATTTAAATTAGACGTAAAACGTGTTGATCTAGAATTTTGAATACAGTTTGAATCCCAGACTAATTTTATTGGAACAATCTGTTCCAGGGCAGATCTTCGGAAGGTAAAATCGACTAGCATGCACAAAATACTACTTCGAAATCAATTTTTTATCATCATTTTAGAAGAACAATAATGTTGGAATCTATTTTGATATTCTACACTAAAATTCATTTCCCGAAAAGGAGACTGCGTTTACGGCTAAAATAATCAGATATCCTGCATTTAAATAAAATTTAATGTATGTATGTATGTATGTATGTATGTATGTATGTATGTATGTATGTATGTATGTATGTACGTATGTATGTATGAAAGTATGTTTGTATGTAGGAAGGTAGGTAGGTATTTAGGTAGGCAGGCAGGCAGATGTATATATATATATATATATATATATATATATATATATATATATATATATACATATATATATGTGTGTGTGTGTGTGTGTGTGTGTGTGTGTGTGTGTGTGTGTGTCTTTTGCTTAATCGTGAACTTACGAAGAATGTGTCGTAATCACAGGCAGAGATAATACCACTGTGACCATCTGCGACTTTCTCGTGGCAAGTTTCTCCGATAAGAGATACAAAACACTCAACAAAGAACTGTAGCGTTATCCGCAGCATGTTTCGTACAGGTACCAAATTTGTACAATTCTATCAACGGCATGTTTCATCGTGCGGCGGAATTTTAAAATTAACGAATAATGTGATCAGCGCAGGAATGTTCGATAACCAAAGGTAAGAAACCAGTACTCCCAGTTGACATAAAGTAAAATAAGTTTGCTCGTAAACTTTTTAAAAGGCTTTACAGTAAGAATAATAATTTTTCATGATTTCTATAAAAAAAAGTCTCGTTGATTAATTGTTTGGTGTTTAACGGCACGTGAACATATGCATGACTATTGCTACCGAGACAATGGGAGCAAATTGCATGGTTGAGTGACACAATACGACAGCTGACCCAGGCTGTTCGGGGTATGATTTGATGGTTGTGGTATTATTATTATTATTATTATTATTACTATTATTATTAGTAGTAGTAGTAGTAGTAGCAGTAGTAGCAGTAGTTGTTGTTGTTGTTGTTGTTGTTGCTCTTTGTGTTCTTTTCACAATTATGAATAAGTTAATTCCTTCTAATTTATAGATGTTATACAAGCGAATCGAACGTTGGTGTACACAACATCAAGTACGAAATACGACCGATGCGCAGGTGCGATATTCAAGGGTTGTATGAACTGACGTCAGAGAATAAATGGAACATGGAAAAGTCTTATCTGGAATGTGTCTTCAATACGGACCCAAGTGGACTTATCATTGTGGTAAAGGACGATGGAGAAGTGATAGGTAAGACTAATAAACGTGATGGCGATTGTTCAAACGTGTTCCTGTATGTCAGGAAAAGTACTCTCTTTTACATCCCATGTAGATTTTTAACGGGGCAAATGTTGGTTTTAAATCTGTAAAAACAATTACAAGTGTAGTTATCATGCTGTTATGCACATTTTCATTGTACCCAAAAGTAGATAAAATAGAAATTAAACAATACGTAAGTAATTAATAAAAAATAATATCTTCTTTAGCAATAACTCTCAAATACACTGAATTAAAAATCCCGATCTTACACTGATAATGAAGAGATGGACAAAAGGTCAATAGCAGAATGTTTTTTTTTTCTTCACACTCGTTGTGTTTCACATTCTCGTTTGAGAAAGTGAAAAGAGAATTTGAAAACAGCTTATTGAGGGAAGACATTAAAAAAAGTAATCCGCATAATCTATGTTTATTTGTCAGGGCACAACGGAATCCTGGCACATGGTACGGATGTCGCCTCCTCTGGACTGAACATTGTGAAGGAAAAATACAGAAAGCTTGGAATTGGGCGAAAGTTATTTCGCGCTGTTATGGAAGTGATGAAAGATAAAAACGTGGGTGGGACCGCCTTGTCCAACAGAATAACTTTCTATCAGCAGTTCGGCTGGACAATCAAGTCATACACCTTCCATTACAACCAAGGTCCAGTTAATCCTAACTTTATCAAAGATGTTCCGGTTGAAGATCTCGAAATAGTCCCAGCCTCATATATTAGCTTTGATGATGTAATTGCTTATGACAGTGAACTTCATACCGTGCCTAGACCGGTGTATATAAGTAACTGGGCGGAAAGTCCAATAGCCAAAACATACGTTGCACTTAAAAGCGGAAGGATATGTGGATATGGCGTACTTCGACCCGCGGATATGGGTTTTAGAATGTATCCACTGTATGCAGATAATCCATCCGTTGCAAAGGCACTATTTTGTAAATTAGTGTCTCATATTCCGCAAGGTCAGGACGTTATATTTACGCAACCAGTTGACAATGAATATGCGAATGCTTTTGTTGTCGCCAATAAACTGCAGACGTACTTGTCCATGACAAGACTCTATAACAAAAAGGACATTGTCGTCGACATCAAACGCGTATACTCAGTATCAACTACCGAATACGGTATTATCTGACCAAACTATATATATTCATAATTAATAAATTATAGAAGAAAGATTATGATCAGAGTAATTTTTATGGTAAGCAAAAAAAACCAAACAATGTCCAATCTTTTAGGCGATGATTAAATGTGCAAGAGCACCATTATCTCGTGCATTGCAGTTACACGAGAATGGGAACTTCGAATCCGGACAAAATAATTAATAGTCGAACTAAAAAAAGACATATCGTAATATGTATTACGTTTAAAATTATGATTCGACAAGTTCATTAATTTCCTTTAGTTGTCACGGAACAAAAGTTAATGTGAAAATGTTATACCAATGTTCTTTGTACTATTACATCTGATAGTGCATGCATGAGATATAAGAAGCATGGGTGTATACGATACATCAACTGTCACACGTAGAATTGTTACAAGTTTATTACGAATCATAAATGCAGGACAAGTCGCAAGTCTAAGGTCTTTTCTGGTAATACGAAACAATTTACTATGTTGGAGTAGTTTTACTGCTAGCTTAAACCCTTGTATTATTCTTGAAATTCTGACAGTAAATTGCAAGATGTCAACTACTATGGAAACATAGCCCCATAAGGATGCTGTTTCTCAAGTATAACAGATATTGATCTATCCATTTTCAATACATAAGCTTTGTAAATTTCTTAATTGAAATTTTATACATAATTTTGGAGCATTGTATTCCCACCTGTAAACCTTCATTAATATGATAGCGATCAGATGAATAACTGACCGTCTTCCACTATTTTGCGAGAAAAACATTATGCATGGGATGTATTTCTGCACAGCTAGATAAGAAAAATCATGTACTCTTGTTCTCCGTAAATTTCAATGCAAGACAAGAAGTTACAATTTGTTCTATTTATATGACTGGATTTTATAGGACTGACCAAGAAGTTAGGAGTGAAAAAAATAGTTCTATGTATTCTCAACTTCTCGGTCAATCCAAGTTTCGTAAATTGTCAATGTGCTCCGAATGCAATCTGTTGGCATATTGTAACGTGGTGCTGGCGGGTTATCAAAGTGTTATTAGTACAATATTGCACAAGGCCTGGTCAGAGGTATTGCGCAACTTGGAAAACAACACTTGAAGACCGCCTCCCACTAATTATCGTTATCTAGAAGCTGATCTCTACGGTGTAATCTGCCCGGTCAGTGGTTATAGAAATCTGAGATGGTACTTTGAACAAGACAATACACGAGCCCCCGTAAAGATAAAATATGAATTTAATTAAAAATACAATTAAGAAAAGAATGACACTGTGATTTACAATTTCTCTCTTTCTGAATACACTTAGTTCAGAAAATACATAAACTGAAGCTTTAAAATAATGGATACATTCATAAGAATCCAAAAACTAATGAAAATAAATGAAGTTAGCCGTTAATACTGAGAGTAAATTTCATCAAGGAATCAAATGTTCATTTAACATTGGACTGTTGGGTGATTCAAAATGACCTTTTTCGTCGACTGGTTTTTCTTTCTTTTCCCTGCGTGCGTCCGACTTCAGCTTGCCCTTTGATTGAACGGGGATTCCACACTCTGACTTCTTACTTCTTTTTTTCTCTTTTCCTCATACATACATACATACATACATACATACATACATACATACATACATACATACATACATACATACATACATACATACATACACAACAAGGAAATGGTTTAGAGATATGTTAAAACCGATGGTCACTCGAGGAAGATTAAGAAAAGAAAAACAGGAGCTGCCATAGAATCGAACGTATTTGAATACTAATTGCCTAATATGAAATTGTAAAAAAAAAAATATATACCGAAATTACAGCGAATGTTCCAACTCAGAAGTCGATATGTTTCGCATGCCAGTCACAGTGATGATGATGCAAGAATCCCAATAGGTAGAATTTTATCCTGTGTTTTCATTGACTACATCCGCCACTAGAACAAACTGAAGATTACAGCAGTCTTTATCTTAATTATTTGTACCTGAATGTCAAATTTTCAAATACAATTACAGGGGAAGGTGCCAGTGCAGCTCTTCTCAACAATTGTATACATTTGGTTTTCAACGAAGTAGATTTGTAATGAACAAAAAATTGGTAGGCAGCAGTAAGGATACATACCATTACCAAGTGTACCTGGACAATCTCTTCACGTACGGAAAAGACGCCAAGAACAAACATCTGAATGCTTCCGTTGTTTGTAAATCTGACGTCTTTGATGTCATAAATGACACAAAATTTTGGATGTCTTCAGTGACACAAATTTTACAGTAGCTGACAATCATCACAAACTTGGATTGAACGACTGCAGCCATACAAGCAATAAAGACGCAGTTTACAACTGATATACTGTTTGCAATTTGACATATAGTCGCAAGAAAAATATCTGTTGAAAGGAGTGAATGTAAGCCTGCGATTGAATTGAAGTATTACTGTGTTCCATTTCATCAATAATGGTAACAAGTAAAAAAACCAACAGCATTTAATATGACAGATATAGTGTGCGTCGTGTGAAACAGTTAACTAAAGTGCACTCCGATCCAAGAAAAAAAGACCGCGTTTTCCACGGACAGCTATCCAATCGTTTACTCACTGGCTTCGTCAGTAATGTGACCGTTAATGGAGACAAAGATTTCAATATTTTTGTGTTCCAATACTTCAAGGTGTCCAAGATAGGAGTAAACCAAGATGACCAAATATTGTTTACCAGACCACTTGAGCCTACTCAAGCCGAGAAAGATTTATTGAGGTCTTTTTTGACAGTTTAAAACCAGATGACAGTTAGGTACCAAGACCAGCTGCAGTATTTCGTTAGATGATTGCACAGGAGGATATATTGTCTGGTACTTTAATTTCATTCCAGAGAGCATTGTCATGGTGTAAAATATATTATGCAAGTCAGAAACAACACGCCCAAAAGTATAAAGACGAGTCAAGCAGAAAGGTTGGATGGTATCTGAAAGAGGATATGATTATCGTCTCAGAAGACATGATTGCTTCTCGACCACCAATAACGTATATTGAAACAGCATAATGCAGAGATGCCACAGTTCATCCACTTAGCGAAAATGTTGTAAGAAATGTACTGTGTAAATTAATGATTTACCGTTTTCTGTGAAAACACAAAAATGGATACCTGGAACCCTTTAAATCACAGTTTGTACACAGCTTGTTGGAATACTGTGATACTAAGCTGAAAGATGTTCAATCGTATGTCATCGACATAGACGACTGTCATCCACCAGGAACCCATTGGGTAGCCGTCTACTTTTCCAGCTATCACAGTGTGGAATACTTTCATTCCTATGGATTACCTCCCCTGCAAAACGATATCATGGCTTTATGAGAAGAAATGCCGTATCAACTCCATTCAATAATGTGAGATTATCAGGATAAGATTACATTTTTGTGGAGAATAGTGTGTGTATTTACTTCATCAACGCAGTCTGGAATTCCCCATAGAACATTTAGTGACATGTTTGGATCGAGGATACTCTAGAAACGGCGATAAACCAGATAATTATTATGAGTGGCTATCGTCTTTGGCTCAGAAACATAATGTATATCAATGGCAAAATGACAATGCCATATATCATCGGAAGTCATGTTGACTCCACAGTATTTTTAACCTTTTAAATACATTCATGTTGAAATAGTGTTTGCTTATACTACTGTTTGTGATAGTGTTCGTCTTATGGTGTTATGTTTTTTATTGCAAAGCAAAACTGAAAATATATACTCTTTTACGTTTCACTCGATCGATCTTGCTAATGTTTTCCTACACAAGGAATACGCACATTTAGTATCACGTAATTTCTTTTTCCAAATAGATCAGTGCGTTCGACAGAATTGCTATCCACCCTTGCTTATGTATGTTAGTGTATGTATATTTCATTCACTTGTTTTATATCCCACCGTTTTGTGTGATAGTAGGTTTGTGTGTATGTAAGTAATGCAATCCCACTCGTTTCATTCTTTACCAAGTGTATTATTGGTCTTGATCACTAACATATACTATTTTGTATGGCAGCCAACCCCTGTGGAACACCAAAACATAGATCAAGTGGGCTGGAGTTTATTCCATTTGCAAATACAATGTGAGTCCTATTGGCTAAGTAGGACTTGAACCATTGTAAAGCTATATTTTGAATGCCAAATACATTCTGGAGACGGTGAAGTAATAGATCATGGTCTATTGTGTCAAATGGTACAGACGAATCAAGGAGGGTGAGGACTGTAATCTTTCCACTATTGAAAGCAGAGGGAATGTCATTAAATACTTTCAGAAGAGTAGATTCAGTACTGTGGCAAGGGCGATATGCAGACTGTTGTACATTACTAAAAAAAAGACTGTTTGAATTCAAATGAGATACAAGTTGGGTTAGAACAATTTTTTCTAAGATTTTTTTTTATATAAATGGGAGATTAGAAACTGGTCAGTAGTTCTTTAAATCGTTTATGGTCAAGTGTTGGTTTCTTCAGCAGAGGCTTTATGATGGCAGTTTTGAAAATTGATGGGGATTATACCGATGAGAGAAAGATATTAATAACATCAGTTAGTGAAGCCAATATTGGGTCTAAGCACTCAAGCAGCAGTGATGTCGGATTTGGATCAAGTTCACAAGACTTTGGTGCACTCTTCATCAAGATTGTCCGTACTAAATCAATAGAGACAGGTTCAAATGCTCCTAATGGTTGTCGCTGAAATTCTGTATCACAACTATGGTGACGAGTCAATTTAAATTGTGTTGTCAAGCGAATCTCAAATGGTTTGTACTTTGTTACGGAAGAAATTTGCAAATAGGTCCGGAAGGTTTACTGGAGAGAAGGTAGTTGGAAGTGGTTTAAATTTGTTCCTTGACATTAGTTTGTTAGTTATTTCGAAAAGCTCTTTGTAGCTGGAACTCTCCGTGATCGTAGTACTGTAGTGGGGTCATTTGGCGAAATGGACTATGTTTGTGACGTTCTTCTTAGCGACTTCATAGATTTGTTTATGAAAAGTGAGTCTGGTGGAAAGCCAAAGCCTCTCTGCTTTTCGGCGATGTCTTTTAACAGTGCGAAGCTGGTCCCTAACACTGCTATACCATGGAGAACACTTTTTCTAAATTGATACTCTGCATTTGGTGGCTGGGGCATGTTTTTCAAGCAATGAACGCAGGCAGTTATCGAGTTGTTCTGCTGTAGGAGGTAAGTAAGTTGTTAGGTTTTATTAGATGTCATGCATTAATTTGGTTCAATTTATCATACGGAGGTTTCTCTTAGTAGCAAATAAAGGTGGAGGGTTAGGGACTGATACGTCGAGATGGCATATAATGCAGATGTGATCTGATGCAAGTTCGTGGAATACAATGCATATGACATGGCCAGTCCATCGAAGTTGGACCATGCTTGTTATGTTGGCTCTATCAAGAACTTCTTGCTTGGTTAAACGATCCTGCTAAATAACCAGCATCATGGATCTCATGGATCTCATAGAGCGCTTGTGGACTTGTTCCAAGTCACTAATATGCCTTCGGTACACAGTCCACGTTTTAGAGATATGCAATAGAGATGTGAGGACGACTGCGTTGTACACCTTTATCGTTGTTAACAGCTGTAAATCCTTGTTCTTCAAGACCTTGGTTCAGAGTCGTTCGAGTGCTTGGCTGGCTTTGTCGATCCTCCAGAGAGCCATCACTGGATAGTGTGCTGCCTAGGTATTTACAACTATCCACATTCTTCTGTTGCATCTCGCCAATGGTGATGCAACGGTGTGAAGGGACAAAGTTTGGGTTGGGCTGGAAGAGGACTTCTTACTTTCCTAAGGTAATTATGTGTCCAAATAGGTTGGAGGCTTCAGAGAACCTGTCAAAGATTGCCTGTATGAGTGCTTCAGTGACGCGGTTTTCTAGCGTCTTGATTTTTTTTTAGCTAGGCGACGTAGATTAAACACTTATCCATCCAGGCGATATATAATGTAGATGCCAATGTCAAGGTCACGGATGGCATTGATCAGTACCAGTGTGAAGAAGAGGTTCGCCATCTGAAAGAATCTCTCCAGTCATGTCATTGTGAAAGAGCAGGATTACGTTGGTAAATTTCTGCGGAAAACCAAGCTTCTTGAGTACTAACCACAGTGCGTCTCTGTTTATTGTATCCAAAGCTTTTTATCAGGTCCACGAAGACGGCATACAGTTTAATGCTCTGCTTCTCTTGGTCTTGTCTCACTGCGATGATCATATCAACGGTGCTGCGGCCTGGGGGGAAAACCGCCCTGAGACTCGGGGAAGTTGTCTTCTGACACTTACGCAATTAAACTGTTGAGAAAAATGTGAGCAAGTATTTTGCCAGCTATGGAGAGCATGGAAATATCTCTGTTGTTACTGCAGTCCGCACGCGTACCTTTATTCTTATTGAGAGTCACAATTGATGCAACTTGAAGGTCGTCTGGCAGATCCTCTTCCGTCCAGATGCTGATTAGCACATCATGATATGTCTTCAGAGTCTGTTTACTGAGAGCCTTGTACACCTCCGCTGAGATACCAACCTTTCTAGATGTTCTGCCGCAATTTATTTTTAAGGCTGTCTTCAACTTCTATACAGTTGGCGGAACATCCAATTAGTCGTGCGTTGGCTGTTGGTGTATTTGGTCAAGGACAGATTGGCTGACCGATGAGGGTAGGTCTAGGAGCTTTTCAAATGTGTTTATATATATATATATATATATATATATATATATATATATATATATATATATATATATATATATATATATATATATATATATATATATATATATATATATATATATATATATATTATTTTGATTAAAATGAAAATCATTTGTTGTGTTCTCATTATTATTTAATGTGGTTTTGGTTTATTGGCAAAATTTTAAAACAACTGACCAAGTTTATAAAGAAAGTGTACACATATAAACCAAGCAATCATGACGTCACAAACAAATAATACTTGCATAAAGTGACTTTGGTGGTGTTTTTGTTATTCTTGTGATACGTAAAAAGTATGTAACGCATGGCAAAATGATTGCTTTGTCTTGATTTTGGATATTGTCCAGATGAAAATACATTTTAAATAATGTATAACATATTTTAAAATTAAATATAAGTAAATCATTTATCTGTAATTTTGATACAATTATTTTATCTTTTTAATACGGCTTATTAAAAGAGTAATAATAAGGCTAACTGAAGAATATGCTTTTAAAATATTTATTTTAATGTCCCTGAGAAGAGAACATCGCAAATTTCCTCAATACAATACATTAAATTTAAGAACACCTTCTAAAAGTGTAAAATGTTTTCTGAAATGGTCAGTCCGATTTTAAGTTTAAATGTCAAGATTGTTTTTATCGTTTCGAGTTTTCTGTTTGTGTTACTAAACCTGTTAAATTATTATGCAAATGTGTATGATCATTTTTTATTTCATATTGATTGAAAATTTAAAAAAATCTTATTTTGTATTGGTGTTTCAAAAGATTTAAGCCATTGTAAAATATCAGAACTCATGAATAGTAATGTATCTGGGAGAAGTAATCACTAATGAAAATGTGTACGCTTAAATATCTCATACTTTGTAACAGATTTTGATGACACTTTTACTGTTCCTTGTGTTGAGATATCTCATTGTTGTAAAACAGTTAATTTAAAATTTCATTGTCACCGTAGGACGTTTTTATACTTCAACTTTTACTGTTATTTGTGTTGAGATAATTTCATTTTTTAAAACATTTAATTTACAATTTCATTGTTATAGTAGGACCGTTTTGACTTCTTGGATCGCAATAGAGGCCGACCGAATGTGATTTTCTGGCTTCGGCCGAAACCGAAACCAAACCGAAAGTTAAAGACGAGCTTTCGGCCGAAACCGAAGCCGAAACCGAAAGATGTATAACCCAGCAAAAGATTTAAAAGCTATGTTGTGAAACTAAGTCAAAGATGCAATAAAAAAATAAACTTTATCAATAAAACTTTAATACTCAAGTATTTCGTAATCCAGAAATAATCAATACGAGCCTAAACTTGCAGTATTGCAGTAACATTTGTTAAATAGCTGTTCGTTCAGCGTTCATTGGTTAGTAGTTGAATCCAAACAAACGAATGTTGTAGTTCAGAAACAAAAGTTTTTCTGCATTTTCGCCCAGTAGGTTGCTGCGTCGGTCGGCATACAGCTGCCCTGCTGCACTGAACAACTGCTCACTTGCCACGCTGGTGGGTGATGCAGACAAGTACTTGCGAGCAGCGGATTCCAGAAGTGGGTATTGACTGCAATGCCAATACGCATATATATCCGTCATTCGAGGCAGACGTGGCTCTTTGAGGTAACTATTTAACTGTTGTTCGTACAGCGGCATGTCATTGTTTTGACTTCGACTGTCATTAGTTTCTGATAGATCGATAGTAGAAGACTGACTGTAACAGAATTGTTACCGAGAGGATGGTGGATTAAATGAACAACACAAACACAATATGTGAAAGAAAATATAAATTTATGAAATAAATTATTAATGGAAAATAATGATGTATCAACACAATAACTCATGCGCTCAACCCACAATTACACTCACAACCATTCACAATACATGAATAAATGAAATATCAATACAAAATAAAAACTCAGATATAAAGGGATCTCTTGGACTATACACAAATCCAAGGAACCTTTACGAAAGTTATATTACCGCAAGTATAAATTATGATGACAAATCAAACTATACTATCGCACGTATGGATTGCGACACCTAGCATGAACATATACATGTATTCAATCAAGTTGCTAGCTTTTATTGAGATTCATGCAATCCCTTGAAATACTATTGTGATCTGAAATAACCATGTAAATACAACAATGTATTCAATTGTACTACAATTGCAACACACATATGTGTCTCGACCCTGTATAACCGTACGATTCACTAACAGTTGAATCGCCGCCCAGTTTCCCCGAAGACCTAGGGTTGACCAATACTTTTATCGTCCGTTTGCCCTTCACGGATCCACCACAGTTATACGTACAGACAGCATACAACATCTACTAGAACCAACGTTCCTCAATACCCTAGATGTCGCCCCAGATGTTTACAACTTTAGACAGCTCCGACACTCGGACTTCTAGATTTCCGGATATTTACACGTCACGACAGATGTAGACGAACAGACAGTTCGACAGACAGACAGTCAGATACTTCAATTCGATTGCACAATAAATCAGCAATAATTTCAGCTACGATATCAGAGATGTTATCAGCCGACGTTATCAGATGTTTTCAGATGCGTTATCAGAGACGTTATCAGAGATGCTATCAACGATGCTATCAGATGTTATCAGATGCGCTATCAGCTACAATAAAGAAACCAGACTAATAATAGTTGTCTCAAAAAAATAATCTAAACCTTAGATTACGCTAATGCATTTAAAGTCTAATAGTGACTAGTAATTCCAAATATTCCACGTTTAAAATCTGCATTGCAATAAAGGTATCATTATATGAAATGATAAACTGAATAAAATTCACAATAAAACGAAATATAAATTTAACACTCACTCCTTTGGCTGGAGATTGAAAGACGAGCTTATCTATCCTGTGATTAGATACTTTAGGTCCCGTAAAATTGATCATAAATATTCTGCCTTATATACCCTCAAATAGGTGAGCATAAATCACAGCAAGATTACCGTGCACCACGTGAAACTAATGTTCCGGATTTCATGTAAATAAAAATCAGGCACATGCAAATCGTTACACGCCGCTTACCTTGGAGAAAACTACTTATTCACCCCAGGTAATGCATGTACGACGAAACAAAGAAAATGGTGAGATTAGTTTGTAAATCAAAAAGAAAATAAATTTAATTTTCGCCTAATTCTGTGACACTGACTGTCATGCGCAGCCCACAGATCCACCTCCTCTTCGGCATCGGACGCCTCGCTGTTCTCAGGTTTGGGCTCAACGCTGTCAGTTGATGAAGCTGCGGCTGGCGTACTGACATTACTCGTAGCATATTCTTGAACCGAACGTAAAAAATCCAGAACTACTTTCGTTGCTACCGTTTTCTCTTGCTCGCTGAAGTAAGTATCCTTGAAGCGTGGATCAATCAGCGTGGCAGCAAGAAAGAGTGCTGAGGAACCAATATAAGAGAATCGACGATACATTGCATCACGCAGCGACGCTTTCATCTGATTCAGGCCCTGATCTGCTTCTGTAGTAGTTTTTAGCATGTTATTCAGATTAAAGACGAGCGGGAAAACCAATGAAATGCATGATTCGTCAGCACAAATGTCCAACGTTGCTGTGTATAATGGTTTTAGAAGTTTCACAATTCTTCCAGCCAGTTCCCATTCTGCGTTCGAGAGGCTGTCAATTCCGCCTCGCTCTACGCTAAACAGATTAATTGCCTTGCTCTGTTCGACCAGACGCTCCAGCATAAGATAGGTGCTATTCCATCTCGTCTCAACGTCCTGCAGTAACGAGTGTGATGGGACTTTCATCGTGAGTTGATGTTCCATGAGATGACAGCAAGCCTGCTCACTATGCTTAAAGTGGGCAACAATCTTACGAGCTTTTTTGATGACAACTTGTACTGATGTTTGCGTAAACAGTGCATCATGCAGAACCAACTGTAAAGTATGGGACACGCAGCCAATATCAGTGACGCCTGCGAGTCTCATTGCACTTTTCATGTTCGCGGCATTGTCTCTTACTCCAATGTGAATCTTCTCGGCTATCCCCCATTTCGCAATGGCTTCCAGAAGTTTCGATGCAAGATAATTTCCATCATGGTCTTGTTCCAGCACCATCGCACTCAAGATAACTTTACGCCGCAGATCTGCATGAATGAAATGAGCCGTGAAGCTCAGCAATGAGCATGATTTCGTTGGATTACTCCATCCATCTGTTGTAAACGAAACCCATGTAGCCTCTTGCAGTAGATTTGCGACGTGTTTCACGACTTTGTCATATGTGGCAGGCATAAGCGTTGTTCTGTAATATTTCTCGCTTTTGACGTTATAACGACGAGTGCTCAGTGGATCACCAATGTTCAATCTTTTGAATCCATCACCTTCAACAATTGAATAGGGCAACATGTCGACAATGATTATGTCCATGATGCACTTATCAATTCGCTGAACAGATACATGGTCTTCAGGCCAGATCATTCTGTTTCAATCATTGACGTCAACGAGGGCTGGACAAAATTCGGTAGTGCATGTTTCATCACTGTCTCCTCTATCTTCTTTTTTTTTGCGGCACGCTCTGCTTCGTCATCTATGGCCATCTTCAAGTACGTGCCATGAAGCTCCTTGTGGCAGCTGGCCAGATGTCCTTTCAAGGCTGAAACTGTTTGAAGTTTGGTTTATCGCTGCCTAATGAAAACAGTTTGCTACATTCTTTGCACTTTGCCTTACTTGCATCTGCCTCAGCTTTTGTGAAATACTTCCACACCGCATTCTTCGACATTCTTTAACGATGATTTACAATTTTTATACGGATTACGTGTTATATACGTTTACAGACTAACAGCCTTACAGGACACACGGTACTAATTATACGGAAGAGCTGTGAACCAGTCTAAAAATGGGTGAAATAATAGAGTATATACGGCTTTGGTGGTCCATAATTGGCTAATAATGAAAATTAATATTTTACTATTAAAAATTTTTTGAGAGCTTATCCTATCTGTAATTTTAAAAAAATATAGACAAAATTCTATTGATGCAATTGAAGTAAATTTAGAGGCTTCACCTATTAGTAGTCAATAATGAAAGTAGCACCTGATTCATTTGGTGCAGAATCAATAACATGTGCTTCCTGCCAATTTATGTCAACAACATGCCGCGGGTCCTATGTTTTTCTACATTTAAAAACTTACATCAAGGTTAGTTGTGCATGGAAAAATATAGGTCTGATCATCAGCATCCAGAAATGTTAAGTTATTGAATTTTGAATATGACAGTGTTTCCATATGTTTACCATTGGAGTTGAATTAGTACCGTGTGTCCTACATGTGCCGCTGTATAAGCAGAGTGACAGTTTGTCTCTTGACGTTCTGGTAGTCGACCGAAAGCTTAAATCACTTTCGGCCGAAACCGAAACTACGCCGAAAGTGGTCATATGGGAACTTTCGGCCCCGAAACCGAAACCGAAACCGAAATTCGGTCGGTCTCTAGATCGCAATAAATATCAGACTAATGTTCACATGAATAAACATTCAGTCATAAAACAGTGCAGTATGAGATTTTTTATTAAAAGCTTGCAGAAAAGCTAATTAAAGAATAATATAGCGAAAACAGCAGACTCTCTCTCTCTCTCTCTCTCTCTCTCTCTCTCTCTCTCTCTCAACTCCTGTAGAATATATATATTTCGTTAAATACTAAATTACTTTCTCATTTGTGTAAGAAAAGATTCTTAATAAAATAGAAATGTGAAATTGTTAATCTTGATTGTAACGATGTAAACTTCCGTTACTGCCATTTATAAATATCGAAATAACAAGAAAGGCGTTTATAATATATCTTATTAATCATAAAATAATATACAACCTAATTTTTTTAAAAATCAAATGTCAATCTCTTTTGAAAGTCACACAGGCGCCATAGATAAAATAAAAGATCTAACTTCCGTAGAAAAAGAAGATGACTTTATCTATGAGATTCATGTACTGAGTCTATTAAGTAAAACTGATACACAGTGATGATGTTCTTGATGTACAGCGGTTGACTTTTATCGAAGGATAAGATAATGGGTGGCGATACTTGGCGAAAGTCATTTTCCTCATTTGCAATGTTTTATTCCTCTTTAAAATAACCACACTAACAGTTGACATCATGCATTAGTGATAAATCTCGAATTTGGATACTTTAGGAAACCACTTTGAATTTGGGTACACTTGGATAATATTATAAATTTAGATACTTAAATATACCATGATGAATTTGGGTACACTTGGATAATATTATAAATTTAGATACTTAAAGATACCATTATGAATTAGGGTACTTTAGAAAACCACTTTGAATTTGGGTAAACTTGGATAATATTTTGAATTTAGATACTTTAAGATACCATTATGAATTTGGGTACTTTAGAATTCTAATTGTTTTGGGGTACTTCAGGATAGGAAAGTGAATTTGGGTAATTTAAAATTAAATTTTGATTTGGAGTATTTTAATATACTATTATGAATCTTGATACTTTAAGATACCATTTTAAATTTAAGTAATTTAGGATACCATTTGGAATTTGGATAATTTAAGATACCATTTGGAATTTGGATAATTTAAGATACCATTTTGAATCCTGGTACTTTATGATACATGATACCGTTTGAATTTGGGTACTTTATACCATTTTAAATTTGGGTACTTTAGAATTCAATTTTGAATCTGGGTACTTTACGATACCATTTGAATCTGGGTACTCATTTTGAATCTGGGTACTTTACGATACCATTTGAATCTGGGTACTTTAGAATTCCATTTTGAATCTGGGTACTTTACGATACCATTTGAATCTGGGTACTTTAGAATTCCATTTTAAATATGGGTACTTTACGATACCATTTGAATCTGGGTACTTTACGATACCATTTGAATCTGGGTACTTTACGGTACCATTTGAATCTGGGTATTTAAGGATACCATTTTGAAATTAGAAATATTCATATAGTCGAGGCATGCGATTTTCAATTGAAGGAGTCAGCTACTCTAAGAAAAAAGGAAGAGTGTTTTGCTTAATTCAATGCAAGAGATAAAAATAAATAAAGAGCATTGTATAAATATCTTTCTTCTTGAAATTATTATGCTTTGTTATTAAGAAATATTGTAGAAATCTGATGTAAATAGTACCATTATAGCCAGTAAAAACAATACAAGAATTTGTAACCAGTTGTATGACGAGAAAATGTAACTTTAAAATAAAAACACGTGAATAATCTGCCTTGGTTATAATGTTATGCATGATTAGTAGATGGTTGACAGACATAAAAGGGCAGGCACCAAAAAATACTGCCTTGTACAAACGTTCAAAACCAACAGAACTTAAGCTTTAAGCACATACTAAACTATTTGAACATCGTTAAAAAAACGTTTCAAAAATATAAAAAATAATTTAATTATTTTTTTTAAATAGTGACCTAAGCCCATAAAATGATTTCCTTTTCACTTCCATATCAACAGTTTTGCTAGACAGCGACATGTGGATCACTTTAACAACAAAAGGATGGAAGAGAAGAAATGTATATGGATGGGTCAAATAAGTGCATTCAGGTTTCACTATTTTTCACCAATTCTCCTTAAGACGAAGATTTTACATTTGTATTATTTATAATACTTATGACAATACAGTATGTGTGTGTGCATGTGTGTGCAAGGGGTGGGGTTGTCTGTTGTAGAGAATAAGAAAGACAAAAGTAAATGTACGGATTTAAAAATGTAAACATCTAAATCTTTCCATTCTTGCAAACGTAGCTGAGAAATGGTAGCATATTTCCTACAGATAAAACAATACCTTTGCTGAAGAATTAAAGATGTGGTGATCTTTATTATCCCTAATGGATGGTCAGTGAAAAATTAGGCGTTGCCAACAAAAGAACAGGGAAAATTTGACTTGTTTCTAAATCAGAATTTGAGGCAGAAAGTTAAATAGGTAAATATTAAATGAAACTATGACCACATATTAACAAAGTTTGTTTGTCTTTACGGTAGCGCATGAAATCATCACTGCAAACAACACTGCTTTTTTCAAAACGAGCACTTGGATATGAAAATAACTAATTAATGTTTAATTCTGAGTCTCGAAAACAAGCGGAATAATTAATATGTACCACAATCAACAAAAATACTTACCATTTGAACTTAATCCTTATCATCTTTTCTTTGTAAAAAGAACTAGAACAATAATGCTTTATCAAAAATAAGCCATACTTATACCGTCATTTCCTTAGAAGTAGGAAAACTATACGGGGCCATCCATTTAGTACGTACGCAAAAGTATGGCAAAGCTTGACCCCTCTCCCTCCCTTTACCCATGCGTACATTTTTTTTACGCCACCCCCACCCTCAATTCTATAGAATGGAGTCTTATATTTAATCCACACAGAAACGATAATAACGTGTTTAATAAAACAGATTGTCCACCGACGTTGAATGTCTGCTGCATCCAAGAATTAAGCTGCTTAACTTTAAAACGTTTGCCTAGTGTCCGCTAAAATTCAAACGTTGACTGAACCCATTCTAACAGTTTACGTATTAGACAATTATTATCGAGGTTTCACCCCACCCCCACCCCCCTTTCCTATGCGCAAGCGCATTATCGGTACACAGCCATTCATACGCATGAGTATGCATTTGGGTTATGATCAGGCTAAGAAAGTGAGGTGAATTTACAAAAAGCAGTTGGGCGTGAAAGCGTATTGTACTAAAGAATGGATTTAATCTTCTTAACTTCGATCCTTGAGCACGTCTGATACCGAGAAGAAAGTAAATTTTATTTTTTGACATTAATACGAGACTGATTTTATCTTGTGGTACCAAAACTATTTATAATAACTCATGGCTTCACCACTCGTTATAATAATACTCATTATAATAATATGAATTTGGTACCACGCGAAGAAATATATTAAATGAAAACTTGGTGAGTTACTTTATTTCAGATACGAAACATTATGCTACGTTAAAGTTCTATTCCATCGTCACCCTTCTGACCTCTACTTGTCGCCAAGAGAAGATCGTCTGGCCATTTGCTGCACGTGCTCAGGAATTCTGGGATATTCTTTGACGTAAGTGGGACTTAATTTAACAAATCCGTCCACTGATTTGGTTGATCTCGGTCTAATTAGAACTTCCTCGAGGCACTGAAATCTTGGATCATCCGTCGTCTTAGAATAAAAAGTATGGAGTGGCACTATATCACTAAATATCCCTCGGTCATCAAATGTGTGGTAAATTTTCAGATTTCCTTCCTTGTCATGCACTTTAAATATAATATGCTTTTCGTTCTCTCCAATTGTTGGTAACTTCAGCTCTTCTACATTGAGAGAGAGATTAGTCGTGCTACGGCTATTCATTCGTGATTCACGGGGTGTTGAGAATGTGCTTCTACCAAGTGCAAGCGCGGGAAGACGAGATCCGAGTCTACTTCCTGTTCCGGCGGCGTCAAACTGCTGATGCCGTTTCTTCATCATGACCCAGAATGATCTTTTATGCATATCAAGAAGTCTGCTAGCTCTTTGCTTTTCAATTTTAATATGAGCTAGTTTAACGTCTAACATTTGCTGTTGAGTTACATTGTCATAGAGAAGAACTCTGGATATGTTTGTCTTGGGCGATGCCAGTGGTTTGTTCTTTCCATAGTTTGGCATTATATTGGGCGGTCTTTGCATGTATTTAAGACTGGCCCTTCTCTTCTGTTCTTCACTTCCATTTTTCGCGTTCCTTTGGGAGGAATGCACAGGCATGACAATCTGAAAGGGGAAAAAACTATGTTGTCATTGACTCGGTTAATGATAAGCATTTGATGAGTACTTTTCTGCGCGAATAAGCTGAAACTATATTTCCCAACGTAAACGAAACTAAACAAGTAAACCAAATAAACCAATAAATCCTCCTCTCCCAAAATGTTTCAATTTATACTTAATAGTTTTGAAAGTGTATTAGTTTAAATATATTGTCCTTCGCAAGTCTTTCTGAAATTTGTGTTTGTAAAACATGCATGTCCCCATTGCAGGCATGTATACCTCAAAAATCTAAGTATGAAAGATATTGTAAAAAAAAAATTAAAAATATAAACTGTGTTATAATTGCATAGGAATAAAATCTGATTATCTGGATATGCATAAAGAGGTGGACATATAATTTAATTTCTCTAGCAAACATTGCGAAAAGAAAGAATTGCTGAAACCTTCCAAATATCTAACCAGATCAATTGCATATATATATATATATATATATATATATATATATATATATATATATATATATATATATATATATATATATATATATATATATGTAGGTATACTAAATTTGATTTATCACTCCCAAGTAGGGTTTCTTCCTTAATCATGGTAACAAAGATTTAGTTCGAAAATGTCGAAGTCCCAAAAAATGTGTAAAGCATTTTATAATTGCTGTAATGGCCAGAGTATCTACAAATACATATAGACACACTCGTCAAGTCGTCCTTCTCTCCTTTGAGTGGTTTTCGTGCAATCACAATAACAAACTTATTGAGACGGACGGACGGACAGACTAAATCAGATGTCATTGTTGTAAATAGTGTGTGTATAACAATCCCGTGATTTTCACTTCTAGAGGAAAGTGGACCATGGCGGCATGGAATGAATATTCCTGCATGTAATACATTTTCATAAAAATGCAGATTTTTCTTTTGGTGGAGTTCAGTATTATAAAAATTCCCAAAAATGTTGGCAAACTGTTTTACGCCGATATATGATACATAACTAGAATGAAACAAATTAAAATTCCTGACCTGGGGTTTTTCCTTCTTATTCTTGTGGGATTAACACACAGAAAGGCCCATCGACTTACCCGAGAAGGATCAAACACACACACACACACACACACACACTGAAATGAAACGTTAGTGAGCATTAAATAGCAATTTCTTTAGTGGTGTGAAATTAAAACAAAAAAGCAAATACAGATCAAGCAGTATGATAAATATTTAGTTATCACTCATGTGGTGAAACCGTCATTAATCTGTCAAACCAAAGGATCTCAACAACCTGTACTTGTGATCTGAATGGTCATATCTTAAGATATGTTAAACCGTATGACAACTCTACGTATGCACTAAACTCTCTCTCTCTCTCTCTCTCTCTCTCTCTCTCTCTCTCTCTCTCTCTCTCTCTCTCTCTCTCTCTCTCTCTCTCTGTAACATTGATGAAATAACATCCAAGTTATAATTAGAATTACGATTTGGTTTTATTGACCCAAAATACACATCATTCTTATATATATATATATATATATATATATATATATATATATATATATATATATATATATATATATATATATATATATATATATATATATATACATGTTTTTTGGCTGTACATAGTGATAAGCCTATTGTTTACTGGTTTTGCTGCAAATCACCGTTGTAGCTTTCAAATAAGTATTTTTAAAATCATTTACAAACAGAGAGTAGCATATACACACACCGATCTGCCAGAGAATATATTAAAGCTAAACTTGACGATGACCGAAAATACTTTGAAAACTCATTTTCTGTACAAAAAGTAGAAAGTTGTCTAGAAATAAACAAAAGAATTGGCAAAACTTTAAGGAAAAAGGTATTCAAATAAAACGTACACTCATCTAACTTTACAAGTCAAATGCATTGATACGTCACAGTCTGTGTAGCAAAATATACCTTTATAAATTAAAGTTCGACGAAACCAATTTTAAAGCAGTCTCAACTTAAATAGTTGTATCAATAAGGACTGACTATCGCGTAAAGAGCAATACGTTTGTAGACTTTAATGAAAAGGATGTTCTCTCAAACAGCATTATTTATACTTTTTAACAATATCTTATAGAAATTATTGACTGATATAATACAAGGTAAATACCAGCGAATAAAAGCTCCCGTGTCACTCCATAATTACACATATTTTAATACACCCGAAATTATTCATACAAACGTTAAGTTCTCTCTTACGTTCGAATGACACAGAGATATGATTATATACTTCAGTCTGGTTAACATGCATATAACCAGAAGGACACATTCTTAGATATAATCATGAATATTTACACAAAAATATTTTAAATAGGTCTAAGAATATTAAATTATTTGCAACAATAATAATCTTTAATATTCTTAAATACTTAATCGTAGGTAGTTCTCTCCGGTGAAGTTTCTGAATTTAGATTACATAACATACAAACTTTGGTCTAATTAAAGTTATTATTACCGTATCTAAACCCAGTATCCACTCTACCAGAGAACGAAGTAAAATAAAAAACTTAAAAAATATAAACATTCCGTCAAATGATGAACAACAAGCAATAATAATAATAATAATAATAATAATAATAATAATAATAATAATAATAATAATAATAATAATATTAATAATAATGAGGACATTGTATAGCGGCTAATCTTTAGAAGCTCTAGGCGCTTTACAACATATATAATGATACGACTACAAAAAAGAAAAAACAAAACACCATGAAGTTTGAAAACAAAAAAGGCTGAAAATAGTTAAGGTAGGAAACTCTATTAGGTCTTTTTAATTTGTTCTTGCAGTCAAAAACGGTGAGTTTTAAGAGCATTCTTGAAAAGGATAAATGTGTCTTTGTATCTAATTTCAATGAGCAATTCATTCCACGTTGCTGGGCCCTGGTATGCTAAAGAACGTTGTCCATGTGATGTCGTTTTAATAGTGGGAACAATGAGTATACGATTATCAGAAGAGGAGCGTAAATATCTTTTGGTGTGTACACATGGGTGAGGCCAGAGATATATGTTGGACTATAGTCCGTCAATAAAACATAGCACAGATAACAAATTTTGTGTTTGATTCTGAATCGAATGAATAACCAGTGTAAGGTACAGAGCAGCCGGAAGGTGTGCTCTGATCGTGGTACTCTAAGAATTATCCAAGCAGCTGCGTTTTGAACTTGTTGAACTTTCTGGAGTAGATATTGAGACGAACCAAACAAAACTGAGTAACAGTAGTCCAGTCTTGAGAATACTAATGAACATACAAGTGTGTTAGTGGCATCAACTGAAAGATATTTGCGAATGGAGCTGATGCGTCTCAGCTCAAGATATGCAACCTTGCATATGTTCATGACATGTTGATGCAGTGTGAGAGTACTGTCTAGAGTAACGCCTAGGTTTCATACTGACTTTGAATTTAATGTTTGTGTTGCTGATATTTATTGTTTGAGGTAAAAATATGTGACTAAGAAAGTCGTTGTGTTGTGATCAGAATGGCCTCATTTTTTTCCATCATTCATCTGGAGTTTGTTACATGTCATCCATGATTTCACATCAGAAATGCACCTCTCTACTCCTTGGATGATAGCATCAACGTTAGGTGTGTGGCTAGATTTGTATATTTGGGTGTCATCAGCGTATGTAACTTGAGAGCAACTGAGTGTATAAAATGAAGGTAAAAACACGCCCAAGAACAGACCCCTGTGGCACACCACAACATATATCAACTGGGCTGAAATGTATTCCATTTGCTGATACAATTTTTGTCCTGTTAAGTAAATAGGACCTACACCACTGTAAGGCTATATTCTGAATGCCAAATACATGCTGGAGACGGTGAAATAAGATATCATGGTCTATTGTGTCAATTGCTGCAGACAAATCAAGGACGGTGAGAACTGTTATCTTTGCGCTATCCAAAGCAGTGAGAATGTCATCAACTACTTTCAGAAGAGTAGCTTCAGTACTGAGGCAAGGACGATATGCAGACTGTACATTGCTAAAACGATTTTTAATTCAGTTGAGATACAAGTTGGGTTAAAACAACTTTTTCTAAGATTTTTTTCTATGAACGGGAGATTAGAAACTGGGCGGAAGTTCTTTAAATCGTTATGGTTGAGTGTTGGTTTCTTCAGAAGAGGCTTTAGTGTGGCAGTTTTGGAGAATGATGGGAATTCCCCAGATGACAGAGATATTAATAACATCAGTTAGTGAAGGCAATGTTGGATCTAAGCACTCAAGCAGCAGTGATATTGGAATTGAATCGAGTTCACATGACTTTGGACCACTCTTCATCACGATTGTCCGTACTAAATCCATAGAGACGGGTTCAAATGATGCTAGCGGTTGACGCTGTAATTCTGTATCGCAACTGGATGGTGACGACGAGTCAATTTAAATTGTTTTGTTAAGCTTATCTCTAATGGTTTCTACCTTGCCATGGAAGAAATTTGCAAACAGGTCCGGAAGGCCTACTGGAGAGAAGGTTGTTGGAAGTGGTGTACATTTGTTCCGTGACATTAGTTTGTTAGTAATCTCGAAGATCTATTTGCAGCTGGAACTTTCTGTACTGTAGTGGAATAATTTGGCTAAATGGACTATGTTTGTGACGTTCTTTTTAGCGGATTAATATATTTGTTGATGAATAGAGAGTCCGGCGGAAAGCCAAAACCTCTCCGCTTTACAGAGGTCTGTTTTAGCAGTGCGAAGCTGGTCCCTAACACCGCTATGCCACGGAGAACGTTTTAGAATTGATACTCTGCCCTTGGTGGCTGGGGCATGATTTTCAAGCAATGAACGCAGGCTGTTATCGAGTTGTTCTGCTGTAGGGGGTAAGCAGGCTGTTAGTTTTGCTTGGATGTCATGCATTAATTTGGTTCTATTAAAGATTCGGAGGTTTCTCTAGTAGCAAATAAAGGTGGAGGGTTAGTGACTGATACGTCGAGATGGCATATAATGTAGAGGTGATCTGATGCAAGTTCGTGTGATACGAGGCTGGACCGTAGAATATTATCATCAGGTCTATAAAAAAAAATCTAGTCTAAAATGTGACCATGTTTATGGGCAGGTTGGTCAACTGACTGTTTAAGGTGGAAAACATGAATGGAATCAATGAGTTTTGATGTGTATGGGTTTCCAGGACAGTCAAAGTAAAAGTGGAAATCTCCAAGAATATCCAGGTTGCCACCTATCGAATTTCCATACTACAAAAGTTCGGAAACTGCTCAAATAAGAGGGATTCGGTCAGAGCTTGTTTTTCTACGAGGAGGAATGGCGGTAGATGTTGAATAAAATGGGCTGACCTTTGTTCCAGTGTGAGTGTTGTTTGGACTAGTTCAAACGATGTGTGACAGAAATTGAAGGTTGTGTTGTGTTTAAGACATTTTATCATGGAATTCTTTGTGATGACAGCATTTCCACCTGCACGAGAGTGGTGATGGAACGTCTTGATGCAGTAAGCGGTAGGTGTTGAATCTGCGCACTTTGGCTTATCTATCGCTTGATGTTTTTATCCATGTTTCTGTCAGGAAGAAGACTTCGATATTCTGATTGTTGATAAAAAAAAAATTAACTATTTATATGCGCGTTTCCGGTGGCCCTACTGAATGGGCGTTGAATAATGCAATACGCGGTCGTATCTCTGGGATACTTCACACAAAGGTTGCCGATTGGAGTTTTCACTGTTCACTGAAAATCATATATAATACAGATGGAATAGAATCGGAACTGCCAGCGCATTCAATCAAATGCGATGATGACCGGATTTAAATATGCACCTGTACTACCTTTTGAAACTCCTTTGAATCAATATCTGGCAAATTCAGAACGCATAAGTTGTTTGTAATACGACGCTGAACTCTAGTACCGTATATATACCTTTATGTGTATAGTTTCCTTGATAGGATGAGTTTGTTTCCTAAGTCAAGGTCCTTAAAATGAAAAAGAACTTCTCGATCATTTCGTTTTTCATATGAGAAAGCTCTGCCTCCGTATGCATACTTCAGTGTCAGAACCTCGACTGTACTTATGTCCGCTGATAGCCTTAGAACTTTGCTAACTGGGACTACATCTTGTTATTATAGACCAAATAATGAAATGAGCATGTTATACATCACTTCCAAAATGAAGTTATTCAAATGCTCTAATAGTAATTTTAAAAAATACAGCAAGCCCAAGGTGCAATAATAATAATAATAATAATAATAATAATAATAATAATAATAATAATAATAATAATAATAACACTTCCAAGAAATACGATGTCCCTTTGATGCCCTCTAAAATACTTTTTTATATCGCAGAATATATTGACATGTATCATGGGCTAGTGGCCTGTATTACAAAGACATATTATTATTATTATTATTATTATTATAAGTAGTAGTAGTAGTAGTAGTAGTAGTAGTAGTAGTAATAGAAGTAGTAGCAGCAGCAGCAGCAGCAGTAGTAGTAGTAGTAGTAGTAGTAGTACTGTTGCTGCTGCTGCTTCAAATTTCAATAATTTGACCAGAAATACGGCTGCCTTATGTACTTTTAAAGCTTTTCCCAATTGTTACTTCTTTGAAATTGTCTTGCTGATGTTTAAAAGAAACATGGGTAAAATGCCAAGAGAGCGAGGTGTATTCATGAAAAATAGAACTTCACCTTAAAGTTATAAAGTCAGTTAGACTATATTTATTCCTATTTATGTGTGATGCAGTATGATCATTGATTTCACACACACACACACACACACACACACACACACACACACACACACACACATACATACATACATACATACATACATACATACATACATACATACATATATATATATATATATATATATATATATATATATATATATATATATATATATATATATATATATATATATATATATATATACTGGAAATAATGACATAGAAAAAGATTGGGTCCTTTTTTGGGGGGGGGGGGTATGGCTTTTTTTAGTTTTGAAATTTTGGTATTTGCATGACTTGGATCTTTCGGCTCCTGTGTTAAAGATTTGTAATAAAGCTCCCAAATTTACCATTTTTAAAGACTGCACTCCACAAAACGTTTTATAATTGAGCAAAAAATTGCGGTAAATAAATAGTGACTATTTATGACTGAATACGTACAGTATGTTACATAAGGAGTAGACGGCAAATCAATCGATTCCACATTTGATTAAAGGGGCATCTTGCTGTCTGTATCACACTTATAGACTTTCATTTATTTCGGTATTTCTCTTTGAAAAATTATCTGTTGATAATTACTAGTGAGCCAAAATATAATTCAATCGATTTATCAGCTGCTTCTTTTTTACCAAAAAAAATCAGCTGATAAAGACATGATATCCTTTTTAGAAATGTAGATAATTGGGTTTAATCTGTCCTAAATTTTGTTATGATATTTCATTGTGAAATATAAAGACAGTCACAGAATATAAGTTACGTTGCCACTTACTGTTGATGTAACAGACGCGCCCTCTGGTATCCCAGCTACGCAAGAGAAAATAGCTCTAAGTCAGGCTTCAGAACGATTTTGATCCCGTATTTGAAACGTGTTAAATTTATGGCATACATCTATTTGTTTGTTCAAAGTTGTCATTATGTGTGTGTAAAGAGACCCCCTTAGATTGACAATATTTCAAGAGCAGTTAAACTGAAGAGAGATTTTGTCGTTTTTCAAATCATGCATATGTGAATATACGGCTCTTTTTCAGCCTAGACCTTGACCTTTCTTGTGTATTCTACCTATGCCCATGAAATATGGCGACCATTAAAAAATGGAAAGAACTTTAAATGATTTCTAAAACTGACGACTGAACAGAATTTGACATTAACAGAAAGAACGCTGGAGTAAAAGGGTTTTTAATATGTACGAATGACAACAATCCACCACTAAATATGGATGTTGTTACTGGCATTGGAAAGACTTATAAATAACCAGATTTGACACAGAGCAACCTGGCAAAAATCATTTTAGTTTTATGCAAATGATGCTAATCTTTTCTCAAATATGGATGATGAATTAAAAAAATGGGGAAACACATTCAAACAACTGTTTTCATGACCAATTAACAGAAACTGAATAATCAGATAGCAAGCGACCAAACAGATGTATTGTGTTGAGCGATCAGTATTTTGCGTTTTAGTGAACTCAGAAAAGAGTTAGAATCACGGAATGTTCACGATACTGTTATCATGTGTAATTTGAGTGTGATTTGAGTGTAATTCCATGCATGTTATCATGTGTAATTTGAGTGTAATTCCATGCATGTTATCGTGTGTAATTTGAGTGTAATTCCATGCATTCAGATTATGTACACTCATCACATTTCTCTGTATAACTTGTTGAAGGTGTAGCAGTTGGCTACTGTATGTATGCACTTTGCTTTTCAGAAATAAATAAGAATGTGTGTGATTTGGATTTTTAACGTAGCTTTAACCTATCTGATGTGTAGCAGTTTATAATGATGTCTAGCACTGGGACATCATGCCGCACACATGTAGCATGATGTCCCACCCAGTCACATTATCCTGACACCAGACCGACCAGTCCTAACACTAACCTTTTAATGCTGAGCGCCTAGCGAGACCGAGTTATGAAACCTGCAAGGCCCAACACTCGTACGACTTTAGATCCCTTTCATCAGGCCTTGAATGGATACGTTTTGAGGTTTTAAAAAATATAATATTCCACTCAAAACGGCGTTTGTAAAATTCAGTTTGTTTGAGCAAAATCTTTTCAAATTCTGTTTCATGCGGGAAAAAAAGATTTCATCAACACCGTTTTAAATATTTTATGTAGATGTTTCTATTCATTCCTCAGCTTTGACTTTGTAAATATGAAGAAATGAAGTGCAGTGACGATTATCATTATTTCTGCAGTATAAATCTTTTGAGGCAGTTATGGGATTTGAAAGTGAACCATTCGGAAAATATACTGAGGTCGAAAGCACATTTTTCTTTATTAATAATTATATATTTACTCTCTCTCTCTCTCTCTCTCTCACACACACACACACACACACACACACACACACACACAAACAAACACACACACACACACATACATACATATGCATACATACATACATACATACATACATACATACATACATACATACATACATACATACATACATACATACATACATACATACATACATACATACATAAGCACGTGCTTCAAGCATCAAGTTTATTGATAAAGCAAGAAATCTAGTTCAAAAGATGGACTGTGCATTATTTAAAATGAGGCATGAAACAGACTTTGATGTCATTGTGGCGGATGACATTGTAACACGAATAATTAGTGATGGAAGAACACGGTATAATCCCGTTAAGGACCACCGACCCACGGGAAACTACTGGCAAGATTTCTCAAATATCCACACTGGCCGAGCCTATCGAATCTACGCGGATATAGGCGAGATGGCAGTATAGGCCAGCGCTTTAAACCAATCGACGACTGCCCGGCGTGCTCTATAAAAATAAATATTCCACTAGAGATGTTCTAATAGCTCTCTTGGTGACATTTCGAGATATTTACCAGCCTGTATGTCAATTTACAGAGATGCATGAGTCTGTATTAGTCACCATGGTCGTATTTGCTTCTAATAGAATACTAAACTGGATATGAAAATGTTCACCCAATAAATGTGGTCACTGAAATGAAATAGAAACTAAATTTAAGAAAAACATCATCGTGGGCGGGGGTATGAAGCCGATTTTGATAAGCCCCAAACCAGAAATATGGCAAAATAGTAATATAGTTTCGTTCTGGTTCTGTTGTTAGTATGTCTAAAATATATAAGGAAAGCGTTCATTTAACGATCAAATTTTTACAGTTTGAATGAAAGTGGTTTATTGGCTAATGTCTGCCGGATAGTCATTTCAGTAAAATGTAAAGATGATTGTGTAAATGAAGCATAGAAATGTAACAACTGTGGACACCAGTTACGATTAAACTGACCATGCCTTTTTTCTGTCCAGACAACGGGTATTATTCATGATTAGAAAAACAAATCAAAAATATTTTGAATGTAGTAATGGTTATTACCCGAGTAAATTTTGGACGTAGTAATAGTTATTACCTGAGTAAATTTTGAATGTAGTAATGGTTGTTACCTGAGTAAATTTTTGGACTTAGTAATGGTTATTACCTGAGTAAATTTTGGACGTAAGAATGGTTGTTGGCTGAGTATATTTTGGATGTAATAACGGTTGTTGCCTGAGTATGTTTTACATGTAATAGTATTTGCTACCTAAGTACATTTTGAAATTAATAATGGTTGAAATTTGCACGTAATAATGGTTGTTTTTTTAGAGTAGATTTTGGACGTAATAAAGATGTTTTCCGCGTAGAGTTTGGATGCAATAACGGTTATTACATTAGTAGATTTTGGACGTAATAAAGATGTTTTCCGCGTAGAGTTTGGATGCAATAACGGTTGTTACATTAATAGATTTTGGGTATTACCTCAGTAGATTTTCGAAGTACCGGTAGTATTGGTTGTTACCTGAGTAGTTAAAAAAAAATAAGATTCAACAAACTAACACGAATTTTTAAAAAAAAATCCACAAACCAAACTCGACTATTTCTTATAAATGTTTTCGAATGTAAAAGTTACATTGTGTAAAGCAATCATAAAAACTTGCGATATATGTAATCCATAGTTTTAAACGCTCAGATATCTCTCTCTCTCTCTCTCTCTCTCTCTCTCTCTCTCTCTCTCAATAACTTACACCCAAACAATATTACAATTTGTTGCGGAGAATGGAGCCATGTTTAGTTGGCTTTCTTAGAAAAATCAAATAATAATAATAATAATAATAATAATAATAATAATAATAATAATAATAATAATAATAATAGAAGCAAAAGAAGCAGAACAGTGCTGGCGACGAGAATAATGAATATGAGTTTTATCAAGAAACATATATAATTGACAAGAACATTTTGAAGCCGTGGTTTCCCATACACATTCACATGGTTATTAATGTTATACAAATACAAACGAAAATTCAGAATGTTCTAAGAAAGAAAGAGAGGATCTGTTAATAATAAATAAGAACAAATGATGGTCTTATAAATGAACATTTTAAGTAGGTGTGTAAAGCGACACGAAAATAAACATATTTAATTTTAAGTACGTGTTAAAGCGACACGGACATTAACATATTTAATTTTATGTAGGTGTGTAAAGTTACACAGACATTAACATATTTAATTTTAAGTACGTGTTAAAGCGACACAGACATTAACATATTTAATTTTATGTAGGTGTGTAAAGTTACACAGACATTAACATATTTAATTTTAAGTAAGTGTTAAAGCGACACAGACATTAACATATTTAAATTTAAGTACGTGTTAAAGCGACACGGACATTACCATATTTAATTTTAAGTAGGTGTGTAAAGTTACACAGACATAAACCTATATAATTTTAAGTAGGTGTGTAAAATTACAAAGACATTAACATATTTAATTTTAAGTAGGTGTGTAAAGGTACACGGACATAAACATATTTAATTATAAGTAGGTGTGTAAAGCGACACGGAAATAAACATATTTAATTATAAGTAGGTGTGTAAAGCGACACGGACATTAACATATTTAATTATAAGTAGCTGTGTAAAGCGACACTGATATAAACCTAGTGAATATTAAGTAGGTGTGTAAAGGTATGCTGACAAACCTTTAGAATTTTAAGTACGTATCCTAAGGAAAACGAAAAAGAAACATAACATTTGAAGGACGTGTATAAAAGGAAACGGACATAAACCTATATAATTTTAAGTAGGTGTATAAATGGACACAGACATAAACCTTGGGAATGATGAATACATGTATAAAGGGAAACGGACATAAACCTATATAATTTTAAGTAGATATCTTACCAGTGATGTCGCACTTCGCATAACCAAAATTATCCAGATATGCTTTTCAGGTTTTTTTCTCCCGATATGCCTTTACAGGTTGTGTCTTCCGATATTCCTTTGCAGGTTGTGTCTCCCGATATGCCTTTTTAGTTTATGTAATGAGTCGAAAAAGTCAAAATATTTAGAGAAATAAATGCATGCAGACTTTTCCTTGGATTATTCAGCAACTTTTCATTGATGATCAACGAGTCAGGAATGTCCTGATATTTCTAGGAACAATTACCCGGATTATGTTTCCTCAGAAAACTCCAATTAATCAGAAACAAGTCCTTCAATACCGACCGACAAGTTAATTCTATTTTTCAAGGATGTTAAGCGGTTTGCGAAAGTCCAGGTGTTGTAGAGAACGATTCCACTGAGTATTTTCCTTGATTTTGTTAGGATACTTGTTAACTGTTGTTCCATAAACAATTGAACATGATTAATCCCAGGAATATTTTTAGTTTACAAAGTGCAGTCGTAACATCCCGTAAAGTCCGTTCCTATTTAATTTGTTAAGCTATTCCTTTTACCTTGCAGAACGGAAGCAACACTGGTTGAATTAAATACATGCTGATAATAGCGTTCTCGATACTTGAACTATGCAATGTGTGAAACATGAATTGACAGATTTTATATATTGCCCACTCGTGGTGATGATATTGTATGCTTTACTCAGTGCCATCTGTTTACAAATCTCGCGAGACTTAAGCATACAAATATCATGTATTATTGCTACTCGCATAGGGACCAGGCATTTATTGATTGTAAAATTGTTGGGTCGAATTTCTTTGTTACTTCCCTTCGTTTTGCAAATGAAAAAGAGCGAGACGTCTTGCGTTCATACTTATGATTTCTCCCTATCGATCTTTTGTTGGAAGTTTATTTCCCGAGACAGTCATATGATTGCTCATCGTATCGATATGCTTGTAAACAAAAGAAGATATTTATTTTTAAAATGCCTTTTATCCACAAAAACTGACGTATATTGTTTGCTTGCAAAGACTGTTTGAATTCAAATGAGATACAAGTTGGGTTAAAACAACTTTTTCTAAGATTTTTTTTATATGAATGGGAGATTAGAAACTGGGCGGTAGTTCTTTAAATCGTTATGGTCCAGTGTTGGTTTCTTCAGCAGAGGCTTTACGATGGCAGTTTTGAAAAATGATGGGAATTCCTCCGATGACAGAGATATTAATAACATCAGTTAGTGGAGGGATGCACTCAAGCAGCAGTGATGTCGGAATTGGATCAAGTTCACATGACTTTGGTGCACTCTTCACCACGATTACGCATTTGATCTCCAATGCTAGTCTAACTGTCACAGGTAGTCACCAACAAGTCAACCCATTTTCAAGCCTAACTCAAAGTAAATCTAAACCACATTACAGATTTAGCTTATGCGTGAACTGAGAAATGCTAGGATTGTGATAATTAGGCTCATGCCTTCTACCTTAAAAAGTAGGAGGAGGTGTCAACGAAACTATCTAGTGAGACTTTAATAATATGCTCAACATAAATTTGCATGTGTCCGATGTGCTTGCAGCTGTAGATCGTTTTGTGAAATGGCATTACATTTATTGACAAGTTAAAAGAAATAAAAGAGTTATAATATAATGACATATTCAAAACGTTCAAAATAATCCTCCTCTATACACAACTTTATGCTTGTTTTTTTTTATGGTGATACGGCCTAATGACTTACAATTAAACTGCGTTTCATGTTAGTCAGTCAATATCAATTAAAGAGTTTACCTTTTTATAGTTACTTTTGATTTGAAATACCTTTCACTTTATGTGGTAATTGTGAATATTTACGCTGATTTGGAAGGATTAGTTTCTTATAGGTTTTGACAAATTTGACCATCTTATTGTAAAACCTAACTTTTAATGGGCACTATGTAGTCAGGATTGTGTTGCTGTGCCATGAAACTACAGTACAAGATGGATCGCGATGACAGAAAATATCTCTTTTGACAATATGAAATCATCGTAGAAATTGACGTCATAATGGAATTTCTAACGCTGTAACGTATTTAAAGTAACTCCCTGTCGTTTATTTTGTCGTGAACTGTAGATGGATGGGGAACCAGGCTATCCATTTCTTTGACGCATTCGAACTATTGTTTTTATTTTAATATTCAAAAGATTTGCGTGAAGCAAACTGCGTTATTATATATGTCATAAACAGTCCCATCAGTTTAACATTTTATAATTCCCAACGGTATTGACCATAGTTAAGGAAAACATTCACCACTTTCTTACTTGGTAAACACATGCCTGCGTTCGATGCACTACTTCTGACCAAAGAGAAATAAAGATGAAGACAGAAACGTCGAACGCTGATCACATCATAAATAAAGAGGGAAACAGTGACAATTTCAATACTGAATATGACACTAGTGCTGAATAATCTGCTAGAAATCATAATGCTAGTTTTCTATACAATAGATCTAACTTTCTGTATAAGCCAAAAAATTATATATCATACAAATTAAATAAAGAAAACGCGAATAATGTAAATCTTAAGGTTTAAATTACAAATAGAAATAGACAAAATATTTATGATAAAAATATTTAAAACCGACTTCTATTTGATCGATAGTTGTCTGTGTGTGTGTGTGCGTGAGAGAGAGAGAGAGAGAGAGAGAGAGAGAGAGAGAGAGAGAGAGAGAGAGAGAGAGAGAGCGTCATTCTGTGTAAATCTGATAAAAATCAGATCACTCTGTCCTACGTGAATAACTGACAGCGGCCGCTTAGGAGTCGTATTATTTTGGCGACCTTTAAAATTAGCCAATGGATATGCAGTTTTCAGAAATTTGAAAGTGACTCAAGTCCTTCAGTACATATTGATGCTCTTCAGTCATACTACTCAGTCTCCCAAACACGAAATATAGTATACGCTTCATCTAACTGGATGGGGAAAAAGCGATACGGTAATAACTTAGGAAACCAGAACAGAACTCCTAAGCAGTTGATATCAGATCTTTACGTAGGACAGCGGAGATCTGATATTAATCAGGTTGACCTTCCACGCAGTACAAGTCAATCAGGTTATATAGACATTCAATGCTGACGATTTCAGCAATGGGTGTAATCGTTTTTAATGATTTTATTGCACATTTACACATACATACTGGCGATTGTTCACGTTTTTCTCATACATCCATATTCTTGGAAAGTCATTGTATACCCCGACCGAGAAATACATTTGGCAAAATCAATGTTACAATACTTTAACATTTTTGACAAGATCAACCTAAAAGTGTCATACCGTATAAACCGGATTGAATGTCGCATGTTGTAATGTCACAATAAAAGCTGCGCGTACTGAACAAACTTTGTACAATCCAGTTATTTATTATATTTAGACCCGAGATCATATTTTCTTAACCGAGTATATTAATAGGCCACCGTGTCAAAAACCATTAGCAATCAATCATTTTCGCTTGTAAGTATTTTGATGACAGTTAAGGTGCTGAGCATGCCACAGTCTGGATTGAATAGACTTTGGGTCAAATTGCATTAATATTTAATGTTAGAAGAAAAAACAAATTAGTGGAAACTGATCAAATGCGTTTTCATAACGATGTTAACATACGATGTATTTCTTATTGTATCAGTGAACAACTTGTCTCTCAGATCAGTTGTGCGCTTTCGTCTGCTCTTGATATAATCTATTTTTTTTTCTGACCAACAACTTTAAAAAAACACTTAGGCTGCAAAATGAACCAAAAATTGTTGCATTTGGGTAATATCCAAGAGCGATAAGTCACAATACCAGAGTAATTATCCAGAGACAAAACTGCACATTTAATATTTACCCGCCACCATGAGAGCAATATCGAATAAGGGTAATCATAAATGACCACCTTAGCCGAAATACTTTTGGCTCATTCTTTTTCTAAACAGTAGTTTTAATTTTCATTGAGATATTGCGTCAGATTTCGTTATATCGATATTTCCTTGTGTTTCTTTGACTAGACAATATTTAATCCACTATAACAAACTTATGTTATTTCACTGCTGAATAGTAATCACAGCGCCTGCCTCCATAACAGCAAAAGCATCGTGTACTATTACGCGCAACTCGGAGTTCACTTGTGTATTGAAAGACGCGTAAAATGTTCAGTAAACCATGGACATAATGTTTCAAATAACTTGCACGACTTATATTCATAATAGAACAACTAATATGGACATGTTCTCGCTCTGTCAAGGTTGTATTTGCATAGAGAACTTGCAAACATCCGAATGTGGAAAATACAGCTATAATAGCGCCCCCATCCCCCCACCTCTAGCATCATAAGGAATTTGTAGATCTGTCTCTGGAAACAAACTGCAGAAGAAAAAAAAACGTCCAAGCTTATGTCCATCTCGCGGCTTGTTCACATCTAGCAGCTTGTTCACATGTAGCAGCTTGTTCACATCTAGCGGAAGCGTGTTGGTCTGATGCCTCAAAAATTGCTTGCATCATTGAGATATGATGCCATAATGAACCTCTAGAGACGCTTGGCCTGTAAATAACTAAATTGTTCTTACAACGTTCTTATTTATTGATATAAATTGTGTTTTTCTTTTCCACAGAAGTATAAATTTGGCATGCTCTGTCATCATCGTTAATTTTTTTAACCTCATATACATTTCTCTTCGTTTAACTTACCACTGCATACAGTGGCGTAGCAACTGTAGTAGCAGGTACAGCCGTGCTGTGGGGCCCGTACGTCTTGGGGGGCCGACCCAACCAGGAAAAAAATATTAAAGTGTCAGTAACGTTGGGGGGGGGGGGGACGGGCATGGTGACATAGTTAAGCAACTGATTGCATAATAACAAAATTACACGCGGCACGGGTGACAGGCTATATTCATGCTACTGGATTACCTCTAATTACATCTCAGATAAAGCTATAGCCACCACCAAATGAAATCTGCTGTAAACGTAACGGAAAGGCTTTCTATTGATTTAACCCGGCATTGGAAAGAATTTGCCAAACGTAACGGCTAACATAGCAAATTGAATGCTTGAGCTAGCATATCTGTTGCTGTCATAGTAAATAGATCGATCTTTTTGTTAAAGTTCATCGTTCAAATAACAGAAAAAGAGGGTTACTTAAAATTTTGCGCTGGCAGCGGCATTTTTTATGACGTCATCAAGAGAATCGTTTGTAGTTATATCATAGACAGCCGTCCGTGCATGTTTCCCGAGCTGCAGGTTCAGAAAGGAAAAACGCCACCATAATTTGATAATTTAAACACAGTAAAATCAATATAAATATTTTCCGCTTGCTTTGATGTTTAGAAAAATGAATTGGTAACAATTTACTCTAATAAATCGTAAATCTATGGCTGATGACGTGATTTTCACGATACATTAATAGCCTTCAGTGCTTGGCACATAACTCTTGGCTCATAACTTTGATGTATTAAACGTTGTTTTTACTAATTAGTGTAATTCCATATTCCAATTTCCCATGTTTCACTTAACGCCTAACGATATCATTGATCTAGGCATGTTTTCTTTACACATTATATTTACCTGGGACCTCAACAATGGTTTGTAACAGCCATATCGATTGTGAGAAACTTGTCCAGAATTGGTTTCTTGAAACTAGCTTGCAAATGTCGCCTCTGCATCAAACGATATCATACATTTAAAAACCCTATATAACCGTGGTATTTTGGTGCAACACTACCACCACCACCATCATTATCGTCGATCATTATTTAATTTCCGCCATTATTCTTTCGCCTTCTGTGAATCGATTAGCTCTGAAAAAAGGAATCTCTGACAAATACGAGTTGATTAACAGTTCATATTTTGCGGTCATAGTACAAAGAGTCTCGATTATGAAGGTTGTGATGAAATCAGCGACTGTTATTATATTCTTTTTTAGCATAATAAACCAATGATTTGAACACACACATTAAAAAATAAGAAGGCTTTTAAAAATGTTGATGTAAAGGTATTAATTTAACATACCAGTACTGTTGGTATATCAAATTGTGATACACCCATGGCGCATTCATAAGCATATCGAAACATTGTGTATTTGGGAATAGTAGAAAGGATGATGAAACAATTGTTAGTATGTAATAATGTTAATTAAATCAAAAAGATGATTTAGATGAATTGTAAATACATTTAAATATTTGAATTACTTCTTGCTGGTTCCTCATTTCGCTTAGTTTATATTTACAACTCGTTTCAATATTCTAGCCTGTATGTGAAACAAAGCGCGTTCAGTATTTAGGTACACCAGGCTGTGTTGGAAGTGCTCTGCTTTCTTCATTTAAATCATATTTATTGTTTGAATCATAAGTGTGTCGTGTGTCTTATATTTATTTAATCAATATGAATGAAAATAAAAGTTAGAAACTAAAGAAGCAGCGTGTGAATTTGCAAAGGAGCCTAGTTTCATTGTAATGAAAGATCTATACATATACCATGCATATCAATTGGCATGAAACCGTCATTAATCTGTCAAACAAAAGGATCTCAACAACCTGTACTTGTACTATGAAACCGTCATTAATCTGTCAAACAAAAGGATCTCAACAACCCGTACTTGTACTCTGAGGTATCATATCTAAGGACATACTAAACCGAAAGAACACTCCACGTATGCAGTAAACTTACACACACACACACACACACACACACACACACACTCTCTCTCTCTCTCTCTCTCTCTCTCTCTCTCTCTCTCTCTCTCTCTCTCTCTCTCTCTCTCAGTTGTGAAAAAAGTGATCCCATATAATCACATCACGATTAACGTTTATTTGTTGTATTGACACAAAATATACATCCTTCTGATGTACATGTAAATTATGTGTTCTTGCTGTAATGGTAATAGGTGTATTCTTTATTTCAAAATATCGTTGTAGCTTTCAAAAACGTCTTTTTAAAATCATTTCAAAACATAAAGTAGCCTATACACACACCCAACTGCCTGAGAATATGTTAAAGCTAAACTTGATGAAGACCGAAACTAAGAGAGATAATCGTTTAAAACAAAAACTATTTTCTGTGCAAAAAGTAGGAAGTTGTCTGGGATAATTGACAAGTATTTAAATAAAAAGTACACTCATCTAACTTTACAAGTCAAATGGATTGATACGTCACAGTCTGTGTAGCAAAAAATACCTTTATAAATTAAAGTCTGACGAAATCAAAAGCAGTCTCAACATAAATAGTTTTAAAGACAAGGACTGCCTATAATGTAAAGAGTATACTAAGACTACTAACTTGTAATGAAAATGATGTTCTGTCAAAAAGCTAAATTCGCGTAGTTATTTAGCAATATCCTACAGAATCTGCTGACTTATCTAAAACTGGGTACACAAATTCGAATAAAATGCTTCCGTGTAACCCAATAATTATGTTTTTTCTTGTTAACTGAATTAAAATAATTCTTAAAACAATAAACTTTCTCGTACATACGAATGACAGAGTTTGATTATATACTTCAGTCTGGTTAACATGCATACAACCAGAACACACACACACACACACATACACACACACACACACATATATATATATATATATATATATATATATATATATATATATATATATATATATATATATATATATATATATATATATAATGTGTTTGTATATATATATATATATATATATATATATATATATATATATATATATATATATATATATATATATATATATATATATATAATGTGTGTGTGTGTGGGAAATGGAAATATTCTTAGCTCGAATAATAAGCAAATTGCGAGGAGCAAATGTCACAGAGTGAAGTGTTAGTGACTGTCCATGATGCCATGGTTCACTAGTAGTGAATTTAGGCCACAACCAAATGAATGTCCCTGTCGTACCATAGCCCCTATTAAACTCTAGTGCTGTACATTGGTGGTGTGACTCCAGTGGTAGTTGTTCTTCGTCCGTCGATTCGACAAGGACCTCTCTAGTCATCCGAGGGTTTGATGGCTGGTTATGTTCTGTGTGCGCTGGTGACCGTTGAGACCATACCTTGCACGAAATGTTCGTTTGTATAAGCGACAGCGGATGAGTGGGACATCTCCGGGAGGGTCTATGGCACATGCTTTTCTTGCATGCCTCTTCAGGTCTGCAGCTGCTGTCTTGCTAGATTTGCATAACTTGGAGCTTTTGTGCACAGAGGAACGCCAAGTGCCTCAATCGCTTGCTGTTTGGTCCCAGAAGTCAAAGTTAATGTTGAATACTTTCAATGCAGCTTTAAGACTGTCTTTGAACGTTTATTCGTACCTCCGTTGGAACGCTTTCCTTGCTGTAGCTCGCCATAGAAAAGTCTAGTAGGCAGCAGATGGTATGGCATACGTACAACATGCCCCGCCCAGCGTAGCTGCCACTGCATCAGAATGGTGTGGATGGTGGGCAGACCTGCTTGGGCGAGTACCTCAGTGTCTGGAACCTTGTCCTGCCATTTGATGTTGAGGATTTGCCTGAAACTTGTGGTGTGAACGTGGTTCAGCTTCTTGGTGTGGTGTTGGCACACCGTACACGTTCGCATGCTTAAAGTAGTGTGGGGGAGCACAACTGCCCTGTAGACTTTTAGTTTGCTCTGGATGATGATGCCGAAAGTTACTCTGGCGCTGCCAATGCAAAGGTTCACCTCGTCGTTAATAGTTACCCTATGTGACAGTGTTCTGCCAATGAAGTTGAAGCGGTGAGTCTTTGGCCGTTCACGGTGATGTTGGGCTCAACATAGAGCGTTCCAAAGGCCGGTTGATGCAGGACTTCATTCTTCTTGGTACTGATAGTGAGACCAAAGCTTGTGCAGGAGATGAAGATCTTGTCAACGCTGCATTGCAGGTCAGCTTCTGAGCCAGCATTGAGGGCGCAGTCATCAGCAAACAAAAAATCCCTGATAGTGTCTGTCATGACTTTGGTTATCGCTTGAAGCCTCCTGTACAGTACCTTATGCCGACTCCAACCTCTCCGTCTCTGAAAGCATTAATTAGCAGTGTCGGTTCCAGAACACAACCCTGCTTGATGCCATTGGTTACTGAGAATGGATTAGATGTATCCCCCTTCTCCTGGACTCGTGCCTGCATGCCACCATGGAAATGCTACACCATGGATATAAATTGTCTTGGGCATCCGTACTTGGCCATTACTTTCTACAAGCCTATTCCGATGACAGTCTCAGCAGACTTTGTCAAGCCAACGTAGAGAAAATGTCGGTGTTTTGCTATTGACATTTCTTATGAAGCTGTCTCGCAGCAAATATCATGTCGATGATCACACGTTATTTTCTGTATCCACACTGGCATTCTGGCAGTTGTTCATGGTCAAGGTGTGTAGTGAGGTGGTTCACTAGGATTCTGGCGAGTATCTTTCCTACGATTGAGAGTAAGGATATAACCCGGTGGTTTTCGCTGGCATGGTGGTTCCCTTTGCGCTTATATTGGTGGATTATGGAAGCGTCTTTAATTCCTGAAGCATCGTCTCTTGCTGCCACTTCAATAAAAACAGTTGGTGGAGCCTTTCTATCAGGGCTGTGCACCATTCTGTAGCCTTCGGCTGGGATGTAGTCTGAGCCAGGCTATGTTTAGGGCACCTTTTCTAGCCCCTTCGTCATGCCATGGAGCCGAGCAGTGCATTCCTGAAGAGGGCTGCTCAGTCGCTCAGGGGGCTGCCGGACTCCACTGCTCCATGTCATTGGTGAACGACTCTAATAGGTAGGTAGGGAGGCGGAATAATATATTGGTGATCAGCAGTTAATGTTCGGTGCAAGTCTGGAGCAAAAGGAAACCGATGCGGTTACAGTGACCCACTCCGTGCTTTTCAAGCACTGCATCCCAGACAACGTGATCACAGCTTACTCTTGCATTGACAGCGCCATGAATGGCAAGTTTATCTGCCACTAGAACGTAAGCAATGACGAAGTGAATATCCTCATATAACTTGACCCTCACTTCATCTGGTCTGGTCATGGTTGATCATATCAGCTGATGATGGTAAGGTGCTTCGTCCAGACAAAAAAGAAAGTTTCATAGTCATGAGTCTGTCATTTACTCCCTTGGGGGGTCCAGCCGATTTGTCAATCAGTGCCGTCGTCACTGCAAAAGCCGACACCAGCTTCACGGCACTCTTCACTCCCTCAGCCGCTCCAAACGAAAGTGTATCCGGAGCCAATTTCACAGACTTCGCCTTCTGAAAGCCGAGTCTCGCTCAAGGCACCAATGTCATCGTTGAAACTGGAGATTTCCTTTTCTATTAGGATGGTTCTCCTCTAGGGTCTTTCCGCATCGTCTCTGTTCATTAAGCTGAGTACATTCCATAAGCCAAGTGTGAGAGGAACAATCCTCCTTTTCTTTTATGTATTTTGACCGCTGCAGTAGGGTCTCCGCCAGCCGCGGTATGTTGCTTAGGGAAGTTTAGAGCAAGTTATGTTTAAGGCACCTTTTATAGCCCCTTGTTTATGCCAGGGAGGTGAGCAGTGCATTCCCGAAGAGGGCTGCTCAGTAGCACAGGGGGCTGCCATACACCACTGCTGATCCATGTCAGTGGTGAACGATCCTAATGACCTGAGCCGCCTGTGTGCAGGTTTGCGGCTACGGCTGCCATTGTAGTCACACCTGCAGATTTGTTGCTTGCCTGTTACCACATGACTTTAGTGGGTGATAAAATGGGATGGGTGGTGACAAGAATGACTTGCGCTGTGACTTTGTTTTAAGTGAGCAAGAGTTCCGCAGTGCGGAGACCTCATTCTCGCCCAAAATCATCTGGGTCAAGCAGCACGACAACGTCGAGACAGCCGAAGACTGAGTTGAGTGCAGTGGATCACTATGACGTCCTACGTGTCTCTTCGTGCTTTTAGCTCTCCATATTGCTTTACTGGGAATCGCCTTTCTGTCCATTGACCAGCTGATGGTTCCTCCGCGCAGGCTGCCTAATCCGGTCTTCACTGATGTCCTCCTGTGACTTTAGAAAGCTGTGTTCATGGTTCTGTTTAGCTGTCTGGTCTTGAAGATAGAACGCGAGAGGGCGGTGTCAACAGCTCAAGTTGTATTTACTTCGTCAACGCTTTCTCCATTGACTGTGTAGTCTATGTTCCATGGTTTGTATTTAACGAACGTGGCTATACTGTTTCACGTGGTGGACGTTTTTTTTCCGTACGGCATCATGTATTCTAGTAACTTCTTGGTCATATTTTCCCCTTTTTTTATGCCTCTCACTCTCCCTCCGCTGCCTTGCCTCTGTTGGTGGCTGCAGATTGAGTTTTAGCTTCAAACATTGAAGCTGAAAGTGGTGTTATTGTTGGAGGTGGAAGTATTGTTGGTCGGAGGCTAACAGGGGCTCAACATCGGCTGATTTTGCGTAGTTCGCTTCTGATGTTGTGCCCGAGATCTTCCTCCCTGGCCAGCTCTTCTTGAGATATTGCATCTATTTCTGCTGAAATCCTCTTTCCAAATCAGACGAGTTCTTATTCTAGCTTATGCCCTTATGTTCAACCTTGATGCAATGATAATGTCTAAGCGTTTGATCACATTCAGGTCCTGGGTAAGTATGATCGGTTCCATAATAAAAAAATATATTCTTGGCTTGTCATGGTCGCTGTTCAGTTAACTGAAGACTGGAGAAAAGTTGATTGACTGATGATGAATTATAATCGTAATCGATAAACTGACCATGGCTAACGTATGCACTTTGTACTGTTTAATTAATCGCCAAAATGGTGATAGGCACCCGCTCAACAATTTAATGTGTGCAATGCACACTTTTTCATTAATAATGTTCGGAAGAGGGAACGGAGGAGAGGGAGCGGGAGATTCACGCTTCGACGTCAGTGACAGGTTTCTTTTGATACTAGGATTAATAATTTTGATCTTTTCCAAATCTTAGAAGATGTCGTTTTACATTGAAGTTTGAAAACATTGTCTATATACTTTAAACTGGTGGTTAGTGGAGCATAGAATTGAGAGTTTTTTTGTGCCGGTTTCTGACAGTCATTTAGGGACCATTTGGAAATTCTTTGACAGACTCGCTGGTGCAGATTTGACAATTATTTTATCCAAACGTGAGTTATGCCGTGCTTGTGTGACATTTTTCGACATATCATGGGACATGGACAAGTTAAACCTATAGATGCTAAGGTTAGGGCTCTCTCTGAATTACATTTGCCTATAAGTGAAAATCAACTGATGGGATTGTAGATGGATTGATACTATAGAAAATGTCTTTGCAATATTTCCATAATTGCTGAACTCCTGACAAATTTATTAACCAAGAAATCCAAGTGCCATTGGACTGAAAAATGTCAGGAGGATTTTGATCAGTGAAACACCAAACTGCACCAGTTCTTACAGTTCCAAATTTCTGCCAATCATTTAAACTGTTTGTTAATGCAAGTGATGTTGCGGCTGGAACCGACCTGATTCAAGAAGATTAAAATGGTGTTGATCATCCAGTGTGCTATTTTTCTAAAACATTAAGTAAGCAGCAAAGAAATCATTTCCATAATCGAGAAGAAATGTTTGGCATTGATACTGGCATTACGACACTTTGAAGTTTACATTAGTTCAACCCCTTCTCTGATTATTGTGTTTATTGATACAAATACAATAAAAAAAACACAAGTCAGTGATTACTAAGGTGGAATTTGTTGTTTCAGGAATACAACATTGGCATCAGGCACATCAAGAGAAAAGAAAAATTTGATATCAGATGCACGTTCATTGTATAGAAATATATTGTTTCATATATACTTTATGTCATTCATAAGATTTCATCTTATTTTTTTTTACCACATGCAAATTTCATTCATAGCGAAAAGAAAACTTTACTGTGTAAATCTTTATTTTTCTTTATGAGGGGAAGTGTTATGTAAATTTAATTTAATTGTTTGTTAGTTAAATTTTTTAAAATTTCATTACATGTTATTGTAATGTAACATTGTTTGTTGTACTTGACCTTGTCCAAAATTGAGTTAATTTCTGCTAGACCTGATTGCTGTTTAATTATTTTTTTAATTTAATTTTTGTAAATAACTAATAATAGCTTCATTATTCTCTATATGAACTTGTTAACCGAACTGATATTCAGGAAAACGTTTATTTAGGTCAGGGTTTTGGAGATTCCAAACCGAATTTTATAGGCTATTGTGTTTTCAGTAAACAAAGCTCATTATATCATTCTAGAATGTTATTTTTCATTAGGTAATTATTGTTTTTATAAAATGCTAATTTGTGACCTGGGGTCAAGCAGAAAACTATTTTATCTTGCGATTGTGATGATTTAAACAGTCGTGCTTTAACATGTCACTCTTTAAGTTGTATTATGCGCGACCAGTTATGGTTAAATTTTATTTTCTTCAAATTAGTGAATTCAAGTAATTTTTTTTCTCGGAAATACAAAAGTGCTCTGACAAAATTCTTGGATAAAGAGATTCATTGGAATTTATACTGAATTCAAACCTAGAATAATAGTTCTGTGATTCAACAAGAGATTGTTGACACATCAGTACTTCGCAGACCACAACAGACATCTTGCATGTAGTTCTCAATCCCATATTGCTATATAGAAGCGATCGATTTTAAAAAAAAATAAAAAAAAAACATAATTTTATTACATTTAGCTTAGATATGTTGCTATCCATTGTTAAATACATGGTAACATTTGTCAGAATAGTAAGTGTATTCGATAAATCCTGCTATACTGGCAATAACAATGAAATGAATTAAGTAATGATAGCTGTTATATATTATTTGTCTGGAAAATGGGATTCTTGAAGCAGAGGATCTACACGAAGGACTTATAGGCAATCTTGCAATGTATAACGAGGGGATAGCAAGTCTTGAATTCTCTTTACTTCCTGAACTGTACACACGGTTTCTTTCGAACTTACTGCTTCTTCCAAAAGGATATCCGTTTATCTTCGTTGTTGAGGTACTCGATAATCGCTTCCATTCCGTTGCATCTATTTTATGTACATAAGCTGCAGTCAGCACAATGACGCAGACAAAACGTTAACTGTTCTTGGTCACTGGTATTCATGATTTGGCTTCGTTTTGTAGTTGTAAGTTCATCTACCAATAAAACTTGACGTCGTCCGCTGCCGGGTAAGAGATTAAACTTACACCATATGAACGATAGCTTGTTGCATAACGCATTCATTTCCGTCAAATAGTCCGCGTGTCGGGTAAAAGCATATGCCATGTGACTTCAAAGTTCACGGTCTCACGACCTAGTATGTGATTTTAACTTACAGACGTAAGCAAAGAGTGGCACGTGTAGAACAATAATTATTGATAGTCTGGCATATACAGTAAAAACTATACAAAATAATGAAAAGGTCTAAATTAAAGAAGAAAACAAACAAACAACAAACAAGGGAGTTTAATTCTTAATGAAGGATAATTTTGTGCAGTCTTGGAATGATTAAATTGTACTAATATCTAAGTGTATCGGCTATACAATGTTTCAAACTTAATTTGGATTTAAAAATATTTGACTATTTTCCTATCAGATTTGTTAGCATATATATTGTTGTAGTAGTCACAAACTTCCACTGAAGCTTGAAGACTTTTCTCCCCTTACATACAAACGAGAACAGGGTCACTCACTCACTTTAAAAGGAACTTACACAAATATGACAAGTACATCAAACGCTTACGTTTACAACCCTCGAGCTCAACAAAGACACTTTAGGAACTAAGAAACATGTCAAATTTTAAACGATGATATAACCTTCCACGAGTCTGTTGACACTATAAATAATTCACTGTTCCTACTTGTATATTTTCCTTCTTACTATCATAACCCATACAAGGTTTTTAGTGCATCATTATTTAAAAGTCCTGGGTAACTTTCATATACAGAATATTTGAGTGTGCCGAGGTATCATGTAATGTTGTTTTTGTAGGGTTTTACGCCACTTTTCAGCACAATATAGGCTATACATGGCGGCTAGTATTAATGGTGGAGGAAGAACCCGGGAAAACCCCAGAAAGAACCACCGACCCACAAGAAGCTACTGGCAAGATTTCTCACATACCCACATTGGCTGAATCCGAGACTAGAACCCGAACAGACAGAGGTGAGATGGCATTGATTCAATTGGAGAGCGCTTTAGACCACCAGTCACTCGGCCCACCCACCACCCACCCCATGATGTAATCGCTGCCAGGCAATAAATTACAACCGCTATATGTTATAGATGTATATCACGTTTTAAAGAAATATGCATAGTTTTGTTCAGTGATGCAAATTTCTCTGATACTATAGCTAAAATAAATTATGGTATTACATTTTTTTTAAATTAAAAAAACAAACCCTCAACCCCTCAAGCCAGAAAAGGTTATGATTTATATTATGTTATAATTGGATAAGTAGAGATTGATCTCTAATGATAATATGTATTTCTCCCAATTTCTAGCTGTTACAATTATTTTAACAGTATGCGTCAAACTTTATTCTGTTTCATAGTTGCTTAGTATAGAATATTATAATTGTCTTAAAGAAGCGAACGTTTTTGCAAATATTTACACAAAATGTAGGCGTCGTCTTTGAAGTCCGATAACTAAATTATACAAACTTGTCTCGATGTTTTCGTCTTGTTAAATCATAAAAGGTTTAGAGTTAAAAGCTTACGCATTCGAAGTTGTTTATGTTGGCTTGTTTTACGGTGCTGTTTACTGCCACAGGTGCTCGACGCAAGCTTGATGTGAAAAAAAAAAACAACCACAATAATCTAAAGGGAAAAAAGTAATACCTACAGAGTGACAAAAATACCTTAGATTACTCCCATGACCCATTCTGAAATAGGACCCTCTCTATCATACTATTTTTTTAATAGTATGATAGAGAGGGTCCTATGTCAGAATGGGTCATGGGGGGTAATCTAAGGTATTTTTGTCACTCTGTATGATTTTGTTCCTTAAGGTTGTTTTTTATTTCTTCTCTCACATCAAGTTCGCGTCGAACACCTGTATTTACTGCCGGACATTGATGGAAAATTTTAATGTATGTTACCTTGATACACTATTACTAGGGAAAATATCAATGATGTATAAATGTAAATTGATAGTCGAGAGCATTTAGCTGACTTGCTTACGGCCAATATAAGTTTACATAACTAAAGTTAGTCGGTTGTATTTATGTAATAAATGGGCCAGTTATCATGTGGTTACCTGTCATATCCTACCTGCACCTTGATTATTATGGGACTGGAATGTGAAATATTTCTTCACTAGCCAATAGCTTGGTGACTTTTCGTACACCAGTCTATATTGGTCATTTCTTACCTTCCTAACGTAAAGAGTACCTACCGGTCAATTAATCAAAATCTAAGCACGATTTTGTTTTAACTTCGCTACCTTGAGTTAAATTGGACTACATTTGGAATTTTAAAAAACCACCCTGATACTACTGAATTGCTTTTACAGTGAAGATAAACGAGTACTAGAGGAGCGAGTATAAAGTGAGTCACACATATACATAATGGAAAATCTATCTTATATTGAATGAGGAGATATATTACAGCATTAAGATACATTTCTTTCGATCGTTGACTCTGTCTTTTGTTGTGTATGTCTTGATGGCTTAATATCCGAATTCAGTAATGTATCTAGGAGCTGGTTGTTATTGGCCAAATGATGGGGTGGGCTTATTGATATGTATAAAAGCACGTGTTATTATTATATAAATCTGAGCTATACAGTGACATTATATAAAAAATTGGGTCGAATGTGTAAGAGGTAACTCTGGTTAATATAGTATATGTATAATTTATAGGTAAATTGTAAGCAGCAGTATTAAGAGCACATGTGATGGTGCTTATTATTCCATGCATGTTCTAGGTGAAAAACTTTTAAGTAATGGACCCCTAAAACATTACATATACACTAGTTGTGTATTCTAATATTTGAAATTTACCATATGTTCAGTGCCGAGTTAACAAAAAGACTTGAATGGAGTCTGATGAAATGAAATGAAGCTGGTCTACCAGTCTAGAATTTTTCCAGCATTGATATAAGGTTAAAGTGACATTTCAGGAGTCGATTAGTAGTACTCTCTAAGACTGTACAAAGTGGGATTTTCCTCATGTGACCAGCGATTGTTTTCTGCCTTGCAGGGAATGCCAGATTTCATATTGTAAATGACTTGCCTTTTCTGTTAGTTTTACCAGTATAACTGACAGGAATTTTGTTGAGCTGAGGATGGTAAGGGAAATTCTTACCTAAACATTTTTGCTTGAAATGTTCCTTTGTTCAAGTGCCAAAATGCGATTTATAATTTCCTGATGACAGTTTACAATAAATGTATGTGTATCAGATCTGCAAGGAGCGTCAGTTTATCTCCCTCCCCCATACATACTCTAAGTGTTAAACCTAGTACATCATCCACTTGTGATAATGCTATTCAATGGGCCATATAGTTTAGCACGTTTTCATCATATAACTTATGACAGGTAGAGGAAGAAAATGGGAAAGCCATGGTAACAAGAACTAAGGCATTGTCAGTTCAGTTTCCCAAAAGCTGGTTCAGATGGTGCAAGATACAAATATTCCTCAAGTACACCATGACATCAGCAAGAGGCAGACTTGAACTCACTTCCACCTGATTGTAAAAGTAAACTGCCAGTCACATTGCCAGGCAGCTTATATTTTTTAAATGTAAAGAGCCAGTCACATTGCCAGGCAGCTTATATTTTTTAAATGTAAAGAGCCAGTCACATTGCCAGGCAGCTTATATTTTTTAAATGTAAAGAGCCAGTCACATTGCCAGGCAGCTTATATTTTTTAAATGTAAAGAGCCAGTCACATTGCCAGGCAGCTTATATTTTTTAAATGTAAAGAGCCAGTCACATTGCCAGGCAGCTTATATTTTTTAAATGTAAAGAGCCAGTCACATTGCCAGGCAGCTTATATTTTTTAAATGTAAAGAGCCAGTGGAGATATGCATTTGGATTTGGATATGAGTCACAGGCCTTAAGTAAATCACAAACTGCAATTTGTGTTTAGTTATCAAATTTGCAAGGGTCTAGTAAATCATAAAATTAAATGGTAACTGAGTGGGCTACCTGGAAACAAAGCTGTTACATGGAGTTTCTATCATCAAGAATTGTTTTTAAATGAATTCACTCTGTGCTGAAGTCATAACAGAATCCCTGTGATAACCTGGCCTAAATTCATTACCCAAAATAAGCTAGTGAAATTTAAATTCTAAAGATGGTCTTTTAACTTTCTTATGAGTTATTAGCATATATTGTACTTTTAAAGTATTTTGTTTGCCCTCCATATATGGGGCATATTGTGTTTTGTGGGTATCCCAGTGAACACAGCTGAGCTTACAGGGGTATTTTTCTAGCACTTTTATTTTAGTAATCCTTTACTCAATTAATTTCATGTTTGGAATATAATATCATCACATATCCACTTATCTTGGTATACTGTCAGTGATCCATTTCAAGGCTAATGGCAATACCAGTAGATAATATTACATGTCCAGTTATCTCAGTGAGTGATTCTCAAGAGACAATGCAAATAGTGCCCTTAGAGTGTTGTCTATCTCTGGAGTGTTGGCATCGTCTGCTGTGGCTGTGCAAGTGATTGACAGTCCCTCTTGCAGTTGGCAGTACTAGTAGACAATTATTTTTGAATATTGTGCTATGATCTATCTACAATAATGACTAACAATATCGACTCAATTAAACCCTTGCCAGTGTCCACACATGTTGACATGGTGACTAGACAGGAAATGACATGCAAGTTCATATTGTTTTCTTGATTGTATATTAAAGGTTCCTTAAATGGCATAATTAACATGCCCTAGTAGCAAGGATATGTTTCAGTTCCTAAAATTGTTGGTACAATATGGGTTTATTATATTTGATTATAGGTAGAAAATAGAGAAGTTTCTAGACCTTCCAGTGCTAGAGTTCTGGACATTGCATTATGCTAAACCTTTTCTCACATGAAATTATAGCCTGAGAACTATATACATGTATATATATATTAGTGGTAGAATGCTATCCAGAGGCTAGTAAATTTCCTGTCGGACTAGTAACTATCATAATGTTATTAGTCCGAATGGCTAGTAAGTTTTGTTTATCAACGTCAGCGTTTGTTTACTCTTTTGATGTTAATATTTTATAATGGGGGGGGGGAGATGCTCATGTTTTGAAATGTGTTTCTTGCTTGGACTTTCTTATATAAAGGACACTGTGTCATACCTTTTCTTACTTTAAATAATTTGCGCCAGCAATACTGTAATATCTCATATTTCAAAACAAGGCACAAGTCCGGCCTTATAAGACCGGCAAAATGTGGCATCTTATAGGTGTGCAGCCTCTGACAAAAAAGTAAAAGTTGAATGAAAATGATATAAAAGAGAGGAATGCAATACTAGTGTGTGACATTGTTTTGTCGACAGGACTAGTAAATGTTTGGCAGGACTAGTAAATTTCTCAGTTCACTAGTCCTTCTGGCTACAAAGAAATTTGAGTTGTGTGTGTGTGTGTGTATATATATATAGTTATGATTCTTTGGTTATATATTAAAAGAGTAGACACCATCAACTGAAAATAAAAAACCAACTTACTGTATAGTTAATTAAATCCTAAAGGCCTGAATATTCCATTAATTCCAAAATCATAGAGTCATTAGAACAAGTTCCAATGGTATTCTGATGATGGTCTGTATTGTAATGATGTATCAACAGTACAGAAGAATCACTATGATATACCAGTAATCACAAAATGTCTTTTAATGAATGTACATGTACTATAATTCTGTAACAGCTTTTAATATCCAAAGTCTTAGTGAGTTCACAGTAATTCCATGAGTTATTAAATGTCCAAGTGAATTGACAGGATATCTTTGATGCCTGTTATTCCAGTTCAATGGAATAGTTTTAGCAGTCTAATCCCAGTGATTGATTAAATTAATGAATGAATTCCTCTCAATATAACTGAATAACTTCCAAGATAGGTGGTACTACTAAAAATGCCTAATTCTATGGTATATTTCTCTTATATACAAAGCTAAGTCTTAATTATAAAAACAAATGAAATGTAAACTAATAAAGAAGATAAGATGTTAACCAATCAAAACTTAGGTCAGTCTGATTTAACCTTGGAACTTTATGAATAAATCTGCACACTTTTTGCATGACTCATCTTAACAGTGCAAACTAGGATTGATAAGAAATTTAGTATTTAATATAGTAACTAGTATGAATGTGTTATAAGCAGAGACATCTGGCCATAACACTAAACCCAGCATTCTGGATATTTGACACTAGAGCCTGTCAACATGCCATCTCTGTTGTGTTTATCTTACCATGGCTAACTGAGATTGGACTTCTCCCTGCCTTCAGATAAGGCACAAATGTTAAAGTAATTATGATTCAATTATCTCTACTTTACTAAAACCATAGCAGAGTGGTATAGCAGTTAGTTTTAGTTGTGGGCTTGGTACTGTAAACACCACTGGATCTTTGTTAATAGTCTTTATCAAGATTTTTTGCTTTATTCTACATAAAGTGATAGGATCCTTACTTTGTGTTTGTGTGTCCTTTTTGAACCTGAATGTAACATTTTTGGTGGCTGCGGTGGGATTCCAAATCTTCTGTGCGAATTATTTGGAATTGTTCAAAACGTTGGAATTGTATTTGACAATTCTGAAAGCTGCGAATTCAGCGAGTCTTTGTGTGAAATTAGCAGTGACTGGTTGTACTGTGTGTATAACGTACAGTTGTTGATTGCTAAGTGCAAAGTGTGTATCACTGTAACGAGTGTACACTTATAAGCCCAGGAATCATAGAAAAGAAAACTAGGCCAGTGGCTGTGAATAAAGTGAAAGAACTTACAGTACGTACATATAGTTTGTCATTATGTTGGTTTCTGATGACGTAGAAGTTGAGGGAGCAATGATTGCTTCAGGAACGATTTCTGAAGAGCACAGTATTGCAAAGGATCGAACCAGAAGGAAACAGCAAGCAAATTTGATACAAATTAAAGATATTGAAGGAGACTTCAGTGGTGAAGAAGCAGATAACGTGGAAATAGAGGAAGAGTATCCTGTAATAAAAGTAAAGAAAACACAGAGCAAACTAAAAACATCCAAGAACACCAACAAGAAAAATGAACAAGACAGGCTACAGTTAGAGAGGGAATGCACAATCGAGAGACAAAAACTAGACCTTGAAAGGGAGAAGTTGCGAATGGAGCACAATCTTAAACTTAAAGAGCTTGAGCTAGAGATAGAGTGAAACACCAGAAAGACGCAGGTAAATGGAACGACAGCCTTCCTTTCAGGGTCAAACTTCAAACTTACAATCATCTTGCGAAAGAAGATATTCTTACATTTCTCTCAGAATTTGAGGCTGTGGCTGATCATGCAAAATGGGGTGAAGAAATGAAAACCCTGCAACTGAGAACGCTGCTGACAGGAGAGGCGAGAGAGGTAGTACAGCAAACTAGCAAGAGTTATGTAGACTTAAGAAAGGCCCTGTTAGATAGGTTTGGGAAAAGACCTCATGAGTATTTTAGCCAATTAGTTAGCATAAGAAGGAATGCTAACGAGACATACAGAGGTTTGATTTCACGTATAGAGCAGTATTTAACATGGTTCATTGATAGTCGTAATCCATATAGATGTTTAGCAGATGAGTACTTCTTGAAGGCTCTCCCGCCAGTGCAGGCCCAGTGGATAAGGCGTAATAAGGGCAATGGGTCGGTGGTTGATGCTGCTGAAGACTATGTTTTGCCCATCAATGATAGCAAGTTTGATCCTAAACATAGCCGACAACAAGCAAGTAACCAAGCATCAAGTTCACCTCAGTCTCAGAAAACTGGTTTGATTGAAAGATCCTATGGAGACAAAAATAAATTGCTATCGATGTCACCAGAAGGGTCATGTTGTGCGTGATTGTCCTAGCAGAAATAAACAAAATCAAGCAACCTACTTGGTCCAGAATACCATTGGTGAATGATTGATAAATGTACCAGGAACAGTGAACAATAAGGAAGTATATTTTGTGAAAGACATATGCGCAGAAATGACCTTGATACGTGAGGACCTTGTTGATAAGTCATGTATCCTTGAAGGGCAGAACCTGACACTTTACACTGCCATTGGACAGCCTTTTGAGGCGAAAGTAGCCATAGTAGAATAAGAACAGCCATGCTACTAGGGTCATGTCCAGGTTGGACTGGTACCTGACTTGGCAGCACAAGCGCTGCTGGGTATGGACATTCTACGTAGGAAAAAAAGGACCATGGTAGTAGTAAGGAACCAGGCAAGAGCGTGGAAAGAGGAAGCTGAAGAAAGTGAACAAAAAATAAAAGAATGTGGGGTCCGATCCCATGAACTGGACGACGTGCATCTGGATAGGCTATTTTCGGATGAAAATAGTGATCATGGTCCTGTTGAGGACAAGGATGACATCCATCGTGAAGATGAGGCTGATGACAAGAACCTGTCGCTTGATCAGCTGCACAATGTTAATGTGGAATTAATTTCTCAATATCAAAAGAATGACAGCTCATTGGCTGGAGTTAGAGAAAATGCACTGTCATCTGAAAGTGAAGCAGAAGACATGGACAATGCATTTTTCTGGGCGCATGGAATTTTAAAACGGAAGTGGAAGTCTTCGGATGGAGAAAAATGTGGTATCCAATTAGTTTTGCCAAAGCTGATACATCAAGCAGTGGTGGAGCTAGCGCATAATAGACCTCTTGCTGGTCATCTAGGAATGGAGAAAGCGAAGGCAAGAATAACAACTGTGTTTTATTGGCCAGGAATGTTTGGGGATATTCAGAGGCACTGTCATGCCTGTGACATCTGTCAAAAGACAGCAAGGAGAACAGGGAAGGAGAAAGCTCCAATGGTATGTCCAACAATAGTATCTGACCCTTTTGTTAAGATTGCGATGGATATCATTGGCCCCCTACAGCGCACAAAGGCAGGGAACAAATATATACTGACCATCGTAGATGAAGCCACCCGGTATCCGGAAGCAATTGCTTTGAGGGACATTGAGGCCAAAACAGTGGCCAACGCTCTAATTGGCCTATTTAGTCGGGTTGGCTTACCTAAGATTATCCTTACTGACCAAGGGACCAACTTCACAAGCAATCTTCTAAAAGAGCTCTACAACATGTTGAACATTAAGGGGATAACAACCTCTCCTTACAGGCCACAATCCAATGGAAAGGTCGAAAGATTTAATGGCACGCTCAAGGCTGTCTTGAAGAAACTGTGTTCCACGAATGATGAAGAGTGGGATGTGATGCTGCCTTACGCACTGTTTTACTATAGGGAGGTACCAAATGAGGCAACTGGGTTTTCGCCATTTGAGCTGCTGTATGGTTGGCCTGTAAGAGGTCCAATGGAGATACTTAAGGATCTATTCACTGGTGAGAGCGAGACACAGAAGTCAGTTGTAGAACACGTGCTTTCGATTCGCCAGAGATTGGCTGATGTAAGTGAGTTAGTGAAAGAGAATCTGACAGTGTCACAAGAAAGTTAAATCATGGTATGACAAAAATGCTTCAAAAAGGGAATTAAGGCCGGGAGATGAGGTTTTGGTTTTGCTTCCATCAGATGCATCGAAGATGAAAGCTCACTGGAAGGGACAGCCAAATCGAGTTACATGGGATGAGACAGCTGTTAAGTCATTCAGTGACTTGAAGAATGCACTTTTAAAGGCACCTATCTTGATCAGCCCTGTTTTTGAATGCCCATTTGTACTGCAAACGGATGCGAGTGATGTGAGCATTGGAGCTGTTTTGAGTCAGTACAATGACAATAAGGATGAACATCCTATAGCGTATCTTAGTCGCAAACTATTGCCCAGGGAGCAGAATTATTCTACAGTTGAGAAAGAATGCCTCGCAATAGTATGGGCGATAGAACCTCTTCACTATTACTTGTGTGGTGCTCCATTCAGTGTTGAAACTGACCATAACCCGCTAACCTGGCTAAGCCAAAACAAAGGAAAAAACCAACGGCTTCTGAGATGGTCCCTGTGTCTGCAACCATACGAGTTCACAATCAAACACCGTCGGGGAGCAGAGAATGCAAATGCTGATGGAGTGTCACGTGCTGGAGTCTAAGACTATTTGTTTTAATGTTCATTCTTGTTGGACTTATCTGAATGTAATAATATACCCATGTAATGATGTGTATTATATCTTGTGTGCTAATTAAGTACTTTTGTAATGCAAATCAGTTTGATTTCAAGTGAATCCAAAATGTTTGTTTTAGATGTTGTGCTAAATGTTGTATTCAGAATATGGAAAATATTTAGCGAGAAATTGAATGCTTGCACAGTATGTTATTTGATTGAACTCTTATTGCCAGGGAGATGCTAGAACTTTTTAAATTTCATGAAGTAAGATAGTTGCATAGAACTGTATACAGCCATATAGTGGCCTTTCGATCTTGCTTTATCCATCCTTTATAATTTTGTTCGAAAACTAAAGTTTTCTCTTAAGAAGGGAGGTGTTATAAGCAGAGACATCTGGCCATAACACTAAACCCAGCATTCTGGATATTTGACATTAGAGCCTGTCAACAAGCCATCTCTGTTGTGTTTATCTTACCATGGCTAACTGAGATTGGACTTCTCCCTGCCTTCAGATAAGGCACAAATGTTAAAGTAATTATAATTCAATTATCTCTACTTTACTAAAACCATAGCAGAGTGGTATAGCAGTTAGTTTTAGTTGTGGGCTTGGTACTGTAAACACCACTGGATCTTTGTTAATAGTCTTTATCAAGATTTTTTGCTTTATTCTACATAAAGTGATAGGACCTTTACTTGGTGTTTGTGTGTCCTTTTTGAACCTGAATGTAACAGAATGATAATACACATAATAGTTGTACAGAACTAAGCTCTTTGGCAGTTGATATAATATTAAAACAAAGCCCTACTTTAGAAAATATACAAATTCCTATGGTTTGTTTATAATTTTATTTTCTTCTAATTTCAGGCTTTCCTACTCAGCAATTGCAGGCAAGAAAAGTGCTGGGACAATAATCATGGGGTGTAACACTAAGATAATTAAGGCCTTTCTAGCAGTTGTTAATGTAATATATTTTGTAAGTATCTTTTCTAAACACATTAAGGCCTTTCTAGCAGTTGTTAATGTAATATATTTTGTAAGTATCTTTTCTAAACACATTAAGGCCTTTTTAGCAGTTGTTAATGTAATATATTTTGTAAGTATCTTTCCTAAACACATTAAGGCCTTTCTAGCAGTTGTTAATGTAATATATTTTGTAAGTATCTTTTCTAAACACATTAAGGCCTTTTTAGCAGTTGTTAATGTAATATATTTTGTAAGTATCTTTTCTAAACACATTAAGGCCTTTCTAGCAGTTGTTAATGTAATATATTTTGTAAGTATTTTTTCTAAACACATTAATCATTTCTAGCAGTTGTTAATGTAATATATTTTGTAAGTATCTTTTCTAAACACATTAAGGCCTTTCTAGCAGTTGTTAATGTAATATATTTTGTAAGTATCTTTTCTAAACACATTAAGGCCTTTCTAGCAGTTGTTAATGTAATATATTTTGTAAGTATCTTTTCTAAACACATTAAGGCCTTTCTAGCAGTTGTTAATGTAATATATTTTGTAAGTATCTTTTCTAAACACATTAATCCTTTTAAATTTTACCTTTGTTCAACTGAAAAAGTGTCCACTAATTTCTGTCTCAAATGGAAATTTGTGAAAATATCTTCATATTGCTTGCCTTGCAACATTGAGTTTTTCACAGTGTTCTGTGCATTTCATAGGTTAAAATACTGGGCATAAAATCATGAATTGTTTTATAAAGGTATTTTGCCTTGTCTTTAAGAAAATCATATGTTGAGGAATTTCTTAACTTTTTTGTTCAAGATCTTAAAGGTTCTCTTGTGTTTTAAAAAATAAAGTTACTTTGCATATTTTTGTATTTTATCTTTACCTCTGACAAAAGATTGGATATTATAACCATAAGGAACATACTTAAAAATCACAATATGAGGAGAAGTTTAATATCAGTAACCATGCATGGAGACGACTGTTCCATTGGCATATTGGATGGAGCATCTGCCTTGGATGGTGGAGGTCGTGGGTTCATATCCCCTGGGCAAGTCATACCAAAGATTTACAAAAATGGTACTAACAGCTGCCTCGCTTATTGATCAACATTAAGAGGTTTGTGTTAGGACTTGTCCGCCTGGTGTCAGAAGTTTACTACTTAGGGTTCAGGTTCCTCAGAATTGCCAAAGTCTCTTTGGAGATTCTTATGGCTCCCATCCAAGAAAGGTTATAATCAGATGGAAAGTTATTTATGTCCTCCCTCAGGGAGGATCAGCACTCTTGTGTCAAGATGGGCAGAAAGCGAGTCACACTCATGACAGCAGGGGGTGGTCATCACGATATACCCACCCACTGGTTAGCATGACCTCTCTGGTCCTTACCAGTGGCTGGGCATCTGTCTAGAAGTACCAGTCACCAGTTGTTACAAACCATTTTGTTCAGGAATGGGATTCGATTTGGGTACAGACCTCCCCATCCCTCAAGCTCCCAATTCATGCTGCAGACACCAGATTATGGTCATGCAAGTCACCATCTCCAAGCTATTCAATGGAAATATTGTGAGACTCCAATCTTTTTCTGTAACTCTATTTTACTAACTGCTAGGTGAAAATTGTTCAAACTTTGAACATAGGTTGTAATGACTATCTTTGAGATGGGTGTAGTGTTTGCATTCTTCTCCTGTTGTCTCAGGGAATTGATATAAAGTCAGAATTAAGAAAAAAGATGCAGTTAGTCAAATTTAAAAATATGTTTCCTACCCAATTTGTTAAACACAGTCACAAGAGGATATGGGTCCAGAGGACAGAGTATTACAGAGTATTAATAAAATGAATGGTAATTTGCAATGATAAATGTAAGATTTTTCAGGCGATAATATTGCAAACTGAAATATACTTATACTGGACATGTTACTGTGTTAACATATTACATTTAGTGTCTATGGTTCAGGTGTTATAGTTCAGGTGTTATGGTTCAGGTGTTATAAAGCATTCAGGTGTTATAAAGCATTCTGTTTTGAAATACTGATTGAATTGCTGATATTCACAGCACATACCTATTGTTAGTACAGCATTGCTGCATACAGTAAAAGTACAGTAACTGACTTTAACTTTACATAAAGAGGGTAACAATTAGTTGCATGAAACTAATTCTCTTTGTGTCAGTCTATTATATTTATATTTAGAGTACATGTACATAGTTACACAATCAAAGCATCAGTAATATTATGTTTTAAAAATAAGATAATCTTATGTTCTGCACTGTACTATTATATATTCCTTGAACACTGACATTATTTCAGTAAGCATTTTATCATGCGCTCATAATGCGTGTCACAGTGAATGTATTTGATTATATGGTTAAATGGTTAACCAGAAATTCACTGCATCATAGATTTTTCCTGCACTCATTTAACTTTACATTCATTATATCCCAGAATCTATTTCATGTATAATAAATATCTATGTTTTCTAAATTGCAAATAATTAAATGGCAAATTGTGTAGGGGGCCCCGCGTGGTCTAAAGCGCTTTCCGTTACGGATCACTGCCATCTCACCTCTCTCTGCGTGGGTTCGAGACTAAGATTTGGCTAATGTAGTTATGTGAGAAGGCTTAGCAGAAGCTTCTTTCGTCATTATTTAAGTTTCAACAAAATTTTCTTAAGGTTGACTTTGACATCAAAAACACATCACACCAACATCTGTTAAAAAACTTTACATTGCAATCGAGCTGACTACCATAAACCTTAAATGTTTTCATTGCCAGATAAATTGTTTTAAAATTGATATTCATTGCCATTTAACAATTTGTATCACTTATCATGAATTTTGCCATTGCTAGTGCCAACAGAGACATGGATGAACATCCACTAATAAAAAGTTGTAGGTGTCTTTTCAGTTTTATTCTGATGGCTAATAAAATGTAGGTGTATTTTCCAGTTTTATTCCGATGCTACAAGTGTTCCCAGGGTGGGTGCAAAGGGTCAAAATTTGGACAGAAACTTGCAGCATTGTCATGGTCAGTGTGCAACTTTGGAACAATTATTCAGTATTTATCTTTATTCAGTATTTATTCAGTATTTATTTATATTTCGGGGTTTTCCAGGCTTTAATGTGATATCCACTTTCTTCTTCCTGTTCACTTGTTTCTATGTAACTACATGTTCTAAACCACTCGATGGCAATTCACAAACCTTATTATGTAGTTAATCCATTTGGTTAGCATCTGTGACAGGGACATGATTTTCGGGCCTATTCCTTAGGTTTTATGAAAGGGGGTGATGGAGGTCAAATGTACACAAAATGCAGATATTTTTGAACAAACTTTGCATGTTCATTTTGAAGATCTATGCTGGGTTTTGGTGTATGACCTAGGGATCAATGTTTGTAATGGGGATGGTATGCTGCAGTATGGGACATGTATTTAACATGGCAAGTCATGGAAGTAGCTATTGTCTGTGTTGAAAATGCTCACTGGATCATCCTTAATTATTGGCACAAGTTTTTGCAGCCTTAACACTCCATTTGTCCTTATTTATTTAATGATTTTTAGCCTGCAATATGATTACCGGTAGTCAGCAGTGAGTAGATATTACGACATGCAGAAGGTGATTGATAATTTGAGAGCATGTGATGTTTGAATTAAATATATTTGCCTTGTGCTATTTACTGATTCTTGAAATATCATTATCAGATAATACAAATTATGAATTTTCATAGGCATAAAGATGTTGCAGATTTTATTGTTGTGTTTATGACATTTTATTTGTACAACTTACCACAGTAAAAATCTATACTTAATGATACAGTAATAATCATGGCCTGACTAATCTTGTGCTTGTAGCCCAGGGGCTACATGGTCTGACCTGTCTAGTGCCTGTAGCCAAGGGGCTACCAGAATGATTTGTCTGGGCTAGGAAATATTGAGGTCCAGTAATTTAGTGGACTGAAAAATATAGTGAATTGTTTTCTAGATTTCTGCAGTACATCTCATAGGATAGTTGTGAAATATATGAATATTAAAGAATAGTTGATGTAGTTAATGATTTCATATGCGAGCATCATCTGTGGGTAGCTATACTTCAGCTGGCATACAAAGTTCTTGGGTAATTAACCTGGTGGGCTAGCATCTAATATTGAAACTTGTTGCACCATGAATGACCTGTCTTTAATATTTCTGTTTCAGATATGTGGAACTGTTTTAATTGGAGTTGGAGTATGGATGGTGGTTGACAAGGTCTTTGTATCAGAAATTCTAGGATCTGATCTTTTTTCTGTTTCCTCATACATTGCAATTATTTCTGGTGTAATTCTGGTAATAATATCCTTCCTTGGTTGTGGTGCAGCCCTTTCTGGACGAAGGCCTTTATGCCTTGTGGTAAGTGTATAATTATAGAATCATGTAATTTCAAAGTTCATCTGTCTGATAGATCTAAATGTATGGTTTAAACTTTTGTTGAGAATTTTTTCGGTGGTGTTCAATTACATGTTCCTAGTAAATACTGTCATGGCTAATCAAATCAAATCACCCAACACTCTTGACTATATATATTTTCAATATCAGAAAAGTTCAAAGAATTTGTCCAGGACCCATCCTTTTCTACTATTTTAAAACAACTCCCGCATGGGGCTAATTTTCATATTTTAATCACTTTCTCTACCTTTATATGGCCATGTGCTGAGAGCTTCAAACTTCATTTATTCATTCACGTCCGGTGATACTATAGTACGTGTCATTGATAAATGTCACATTGTGATTTCTATTACTACATGTACTAGGCTGCATGCTGTGCTAAGCAATCATATTATCAGCCAATGAAAACACCGGTATGATTTTTTAGCAGTATTTTAAATGACCTTGTTCTGTTGTGTTTAGTCGTGAGTATATCACCCTTTGATTTCAATTCATCAAGTCAATGTAAAGAATCAGCACACATGTCCATTCCCTTTCTGAACTGATTAAATGACAGGAATGAATCTTTACTTTTTTAGTTGATTATGCTGCAGTATTACGTTTGAAGTAAAACAATTATGCAAATGCAACTCAAAAGTTTGCATTTTAAGAACAAAATTTATGTTATGATCACTTTAGTAGAATTGTTAATTGATGGGATCATTAATATATAGATAAAATGTGTTTACTAAATTATTTTCAAAATAAAGTTCATAAGGATGATTTAGAAAAGAAACTATCCTGGGACAATAGGAGGATAAAACATAAAGCTGTCACTGAGTCATAGGTAAGTATTCCTCCAAAGAGACATAAGCCAAACTCTGCAACACAAAATGTCAAATATGATACAACTAACAGACAAAGAAAGGTTCAGCCACATTGGTTCAACAATTATATATGATTTGAATTCATTGACCCAGAAGGAAAGATGTTTTGCAGTTCCTGCTAGAATTATCTGGTAATAAAGTCACTATTTGTCACAGAACTGACAGATTCGGGATATAAAATCAAGCTTATCTCATGACAGTTTTGGACCCGATAAAGCCTGTGTATCGGACCTCATAAAATTTGTGTATTGCACCTCATAAAGTCTGTGTTTCGGACCTCATAAAGTCTGTGTATTGAACCTCATAACGTTTGTGTATTGGACCTCATAAAGTCTGTGTATTGAAATTCATAAGGTCTGTGTATTGGACCTGATAAAGTCTGTGCAGCAGTTGTATATATGACACTAGCCAGCATGTGCAGAAAATGCCTGAATTTAGCACTGCTAACACTACATTAGGAAAGACTGTTTTAAAACTAAATGAGAATGAAATGAAAAATAAATAAAAATGATAGCTCTCTTTAACACACACTGCATCCTAACCCAGTATGGAAAACCATTTTCTGATATGGAGATGATGAGTGCACTTAAGGACATTATGGTTGTAAACTTTGTGCCAATTATAAGAACAGACTCAGGGCAGGAGACTTTGTTCTGTCAATTGATCAAGTCTTGAGGGAAGAAGTTATGGGAAGGTCTGAATTCCAGTACATTCCTTTCCATTCATGGTGGTACTGATGCTACCATATTGGAGCAAGAAATAGTGTATACAGAATATCTTGATAATAACAAAAATTAAACATTTGGCCCTTGACGAAATAAATAGTTTGTTAATTGTTTCTTTTGTTTATAATATGGATTAAAATGTATTCATCTCATGGAACTTAGGTACGAGATTGACAGTTTCGACTAAGTGAACATGTAAATAGTAATTTTGAAGTTCTAGAAGTGAAAATAAGATAACACAAATCAATCCTTTAGATATCAAAGTAAAGACAGCTTTGTAGCCTCTTTATACCTTGCTTGGGATATGCACATTTTCTTATTTTTGAGTGATTTTTGGAAGCAACAATGCTAAGATGCCTGTATAAACAAATAGTGTAATGTCTGTAATGACCTTCTCCACATTGTTTTCTGTAATTACATACAGTATTGATCAGTTTTCTTCTCCATACTACTACATATAATATAGTATCCATACTACTGCATATACTATAGTATCCATACTACTGCATATAATATAGTATCCATACTACTGCATATAATATAGTATCCATACTACTGCATATAATATAGTATCCATACTACTGCATATAATATAGTATCCATACTACTGCATATAATATAGTATCCATACTACTGCATATAATATAGTATCCATACTACTGCATATAATATAGTATCCATACTACTGCATATAATATAGTATCCATACTACTGCATATAATATAGTATCAATACTACTGCATATAATATAGTATCCATACTACTGCATATAATATAGTATCCATACTACTGCATATAATATAGTATCCATACTACTGCATATAATATAGTATCCATACTACTGCATATAATATAGTATCCATACTACTGCATATAATATAGTATCCATACTACTGCATATAATATAGTATCAATACTACTGCATATAATATAGTATCCATACTACTGCATATAATATAGTATCCATACTACTGCATATAATATAGTATCCATACTACTGCATATACTATAGTATCCATACTACTGCATATAATATAGTATCCATACTACTGCATATAATATAGTATCCATACTACTGCATATAATATAGTATCCATACTACTGCATATAATATAGTATCCATCCATTTTTCAGTATCTCATCATATTGATCTGCATGTTTGTGTTACTGATGATGGTAGCAGTTTTGGCAGCCATATTCCAAGATGAGGTAACTCTAAAGTTCACATTGTTCTATTTTTAGAATTTGTTGGAGTCCCTTCTATATTTTGTACCATTTTCTAACTTGGCATCAACAGTTCTGCATGGCAGACAAGATCACCAGCATCTTGTACAATGTTATGAAAAATTTTATCGTAGAAAAGATTTCACAATTATATATTCAAGCCAAATTAAAATTGATATGAAACATGAAATAAAATTAGAAATAGTGAATGTCTTGATAATTAATGCATTATAGTTGAACATTAGTATTAGTGCATAAACATATTTTACTCCAAATTTGAATTCTGATACCTGTAATGACATTATTTCATGGCCACTAATCTTAACCCAAATGTTAACCCTAACCCAACTTTTTTTATGGTATCATCTGAGGCTAAATTTTCAAAACTGGATAAGAGATCTCATGTCAATTTGTAGACAAAAGAAAGTCAGTTTTATATGAACATTAGTAGTGTATCAAAAACAACTCAAGGCATTGTAATCATCCTTGTCAGATTGCACTTTCATTATGAAATTAGCATTTTGTGGGCATCTTTTTTGCATTTTGTTGTTGTAGTGTCTAACACCATTTTTCAGCACACAATAGGCTATATACATGGTGGCTAGTATTAATGGTGGAGGAAATCAGAAGAAAATTAAGAGACAGAAAACAGACAGTTACAAATGAAAAATAAATTTAAAAAATACTTATACTTTAACATTTTCTGTGAAATGCAGTATCAAATTTACACAAATGAACAGTTTTATAATACATATTTTTTAGCATGTCAATTATAATTGTAATCATGTTGATGATATACTACATTTTATTACTTATAGAAGAACTATTCCACATTCTAATTAGGGTAAGAAAATAATGATTAAAGGAGACTAGAAATGAAATTTTTTATTTTATAAATGTAATTCTTTACAAATTCTAATTCGAATATAATGTTTAAAAAAAATAATATCTTGTGCGGATATTGATTATATTGCGAAGAAGATACAATAATTCCGTAAATTGCCGAGTATTTCTGAGTTTTAATGAGACAACAGATCACGTGGTCTCGTGATGTCATACTAGCCAGTTCTCGTATACAAACAGAAACATGGCAAGCGAGAAAGGCCATTTATAACGGTTTTCATTGGAAGTAATTTTTCACACACACAATAAAACAACACCCCTCAAATAAATCTGTGAGGAGGAAATCATACATAATTAATTTCAACATTAAGAAGCTTCCTTTCTATGATTTAATTACAGTGTATTTTACATGAGTGTTACAGTTAGCGTATTGACAAATCTGTAAGTATATACATGCTTCGTTAAAATAGATTACGTACTGTACTGGGTCAGTGCTGAAAGAAAGCACAGGTCCCGGGCTGATGACTTAAATAAACTTACTAGCCCTGACTGAAATTCCACAAACCTGAACAGTTCATATATGTTAACATTCAAGCCGGGAGAAGAAAGAAAGAAAATAAATTCCAATATTTCTCTTGATTTTTTGCAGTTAACTCCCGATTATTTCAATATGTCTCTCAATTTTCATGTATCAGAAGAAGAAAATCCATATATAATTTTTTTTATCAAGTGTGCAGTCCACAGATATCGTATTCTATTTTATCACTTGTGAATATTGTAGTGAAGAAATAATTAATATCACAGGACAGTTTTTGTCTTCAGAAAATAGATTAAGATTTAACATTATTCACATACATTTCAGATTGTTTAACTACTACAGAAGTACTTCTTGTAAATAAAATTGTCACCAATTAGTTTAAAACCCATGAATGATCACAATGAAGGCTGCGTAATTTTCTCTGCAAACAATATCTCCATTTCCACCTCAAAAAAACTCGGCCAGTTAACACCTGACATTCCTCTACCATATATGTAAAGTTTCATTGCCATGATTAAATTAAAAGAAGGAATTAAAAAAAAATACGATGCAGTATATGTGCCCCTAAAAAACTAATTCAAAATATATATTTAATTCAGTAAAAAGTGTTACATATCTTATTAACACTTAAACTAAAGGAAATAGGGTGGGATATAAAATGTGGGGAAACAATGGCCACATACATGTACAGTAACGTTTGACTGCAGATTTTAACTCTTAAAATGAAGTCTTTGGCCTCGAAGTTACAACAAAATTCGGCATCGTTTATTTGCCAATGAATTTCTGGTGCTTACATACACACTCTATATCACATGGTTTCTTTGAATTATGTCAGAGGGCCAGTCCTTTTCACAACATAAGTGCAATTATGAGGAATAATTGTTAATTTGTTAAACTGCCATTATGTTTGTGTACTTAATTCTAACCTCTAACTATTATGCAGACCAGAATATGAAAAAAAGGTCTTGTCCTGGGGGATAATAAGGCGTATCACAGGGAGAAATTGCACATTGGGGCAAATGGGCGGGGTCAATAGTTGCCTCCCCCAGTTTTTATTGTCAGCCAGTTAAAGTAAAACTTTGATTTGATATCGGCTCTCTTCTCTTTTAATCGCTGCTATTTAAACTGCCCAAGGGACAGTTTTATATCATTTCCAATCATTACAGATTTCCGTTTATACATTTTACGTGTAATAGGCATATACTGAAAGGTTGTGTTTTTTTAAATAATTTTTTTAATATTTTTTAAAAAAATTACTTAAAATGTTTTTCTCGAAACATGACTGTGTCAAGGGATGATAATCTTACTATTATTATTTTTTTTAGCAAATCTTCCATTTGATTAAAGTCAGATCTCAATTACACATAGGACAGTGGTGACTTTATTTAGATTGTAATCTTGAAGTAGAAAAAAACATTTACTCATTTCATCGGCACGATCAGGTGTCGGGCTGTCATATTTTTTGTTAGCACTTACTCGGCCTTCTGCCTATTTTCGTAACTCGTACGTTTGACACTCTTTACCAGGATTTAAAATATTCAATGGTATGTCTGGAACAGTTTCAACTTTTAGTCTAGGCTTAGCATTCGTGTATCCTAGAGGTTCTATTTTTTAGGATCCCTCTGGTAACATTCCTTTGAGAAATATAATGAGCATGGATTGCTGTATGGTGTTGCATTGAAATCGACTCGCTTGTAATAATGTATCCAGACTTTCTTTATGCCTTTATTATTTGGAAACGAAGAAAAATGTTGTCCATAGCCTTTTCTTAATGCGCTATTTACACCTGTAAGCACTAATACAAAATCGCCAGTCGGGATGCTGGAGTCGCTAGTATGACGTCACATCACGAGAGTAACCGAATAGGTGCGGAAATTTTGCATAAGAGGTCACAGAAATTCAGCTCGTTGAACATACGCTAATATTTAAATACTGGGATTGCGGTCGCATATAATAATTCAGAATAAGGTTTTCTTCATTAGTGTTGTTATTATTATTCAATATTTCCATTGGTTTCTGGTCTCCTTTAAGAGTTCACTTAGTTATCTCTAATATCTGAAAATCCCTTGAAGTCTTCGTCTTCCAGATCAGAATGAAAAATGGTGGCAATCTCAGTGCTCTTATCATTGGAAATGTTCTCATTATCATGTGTCTCCATTTCATTCCACGACACGCTGCATTTTTGTCCATCTTGCTTTGCATCTGCGATTTGCTTTGTTTGTTTGTTGTTTTTTTTTTTTGTAGAGCATAATGCAGTCTTAGCTTTCTTTGTTTCTTCATAGCACAGAATGCACCCTTAGCTTTACAACAATCCTGTACACATTTTTCACTGACACCATATTTCTTGTGAGCAGCCATATTCACACCTTTCTATTCCGTGAACTTTACAACTTCAAGTTTAAAATTCGCTGTGTAAGACTTGTGCGATTTAACAGGAGTAGCTGTGAGCTTTTTTATAAGATTTGTACAGGGATATTTATATGAATGATTATGACTAAAATGGTTGATCAAAATATATCCAACTCATTAAAATGTGCCAGTACTATAACAATGAAAACAATGCCCATGGCTAAATTCATTATTTACGACCAGAGAAGGGTATCATTTCCTGTGGTTCCTCATCCACTTGATATTAAAAATTTGTAATTGATGCGGGTCAATGATTAATGATAAAGATCATTCGGTTACCAGCAATATGGTAAATAGTATCGGTAGTCAAAGCCAATCTCTGGGTATTAACAATCGTGGCAACTGGCTTTGATTGTTGATGGAAACCAAAGACCAGTTTATCACCTACCGGTATAATCAAAAAGAGACACTGAAACAATAACTGGAATGAATATAGGTGATGTGTTGACATTAAAATCTGCTTTAAACTGAAATGTGAAGCTAAAAATGGATCACTGATGATGTATGAGTAGTAATTTTTTTATATCTGATTTTAGTTTAGTTTAAAACCATACTTTTTAATATTTTTTTTAAACATACAATTATAAACATATGATTTGGTGGATTTAGTAGAAAGCATAATCTATGGTAATATATAAATTATGATAGACCATTTGGGTTAATATGAATTACAGGCCTATGTAGGGTGAATTAGATCAATGAAAAAGCTATGCTGGTAATTGCTTGTGCATGTCCAACAGTATACTGGAAAATCAAATATCAATGGACCAGTTGCTAAAATGTGATCAGGATGAATGATGTATGGTTAAAAGAGATGAATAAAACAAAATTTTTTTAAATATTTTTTTTTTAGGAACAAACAAATTAGTTCAGTACCCTATAGAGTATAGATCGTAAGTGTGATATGTTGCCTGGTGAATTATTTACCAATAATTGTTTTCTTTTATTTCATGTTTGAGAAATAAGAAAATACACACAGAATGCAAACTTAATAATGACAAAATAAATGGAGTCTTATTATAACAACTTATTGACAAAGAATAGTTTGACATAATCCATATAAACTGCTCTCTCAATAATTCATGAACATCAGGCTCCAGATACATCGACTGCACTATAAGTGAGGCGCACATTATCGAAGGACCTATAATAATAATAAAAAAACAATAAAAGGATCTACACAAAGGGAAAATGGTGGGTGGGTGGCAGATTTGATAGTGTTCAATACTCACTTTATAATCGTTCTGTGATTAAATGTGAATAAATCTCTTCATAACGGTGTAGTTAATTGAAAACATTATTCCACATGGTTTCTCTTCACTTAACACATGTACCGCTTCACACATTGTGTATTATGTCACTAATTTTTGTGTTGATTTGGATACATTCTAGTTTTATTGTTTGATCCAAATTAAACATATTTTTTTAATACAAAAGGTCGACTCTCTTTTTAGAAACAATGTCGATTGATCGATTGATAGATATATTTGATTTGGGTAGAAGTAAAATGAAAAACAAAAAACAAGGGTTAATCATTACCAACATGAATTTAGTGGGTCTACAAATTTAAAACAATGTAAATTAGAACACAATAATAAAAATGCCAGTTTTGATATGCATGACAATTCACTTTTAAAAAATTGATTATTTTTTTTTGTGTTACTCCCTGATTTCGCTGCCGCTGAGCAAAGTCAACCCTTGTATGATTCGATACATAAGACATAATCAAAGTGATAAATGATAAAACAACACAGGTCTCTTTTAGTGGATTATTTTAGTGCAACAAACACTTCGCCAAGTTGTTGATCAAAACAAAGCCAGCAGGTAATTAGGTTCTCATGGAAGAACTCAAGGTTTTCAATGTGACGGTTGATTGACTATTTTCATGTTGTCATAGAAAAGAATATGTTGTGATTAAATTGAAATGGAAATAAAGGATTAGAATGTGACTTTCACATCGAAAGATATTTAATTGCTGTTTATTTCATTATCTGTTGTCACCTGTTAGCATTCACGGGACGTTTTCATTGATCGCTATTTGACCAGGCTGTTTATTTATGGTGTATTGATGACTATTTTTCAACAAATAAACCCTAACATAATATGTGATATCGTATTTAGAGCTTGCAAATTTCACAATATGGAATCGATCTTTATGGGCATTAATCAGCATTTTTGATGATAAAACGAGAAATGTATAAAGGTTTAATTTACCAATTCTTATTGTAAATTTTTCACATTCAGCACATTTTGAAAGATTTTTAAAATATATTTTCTTTGGGGGAAAAATCTGGATCCACACCAGACACCACATTATAAGCAGGTTTGCGAGTTATTGGGGATTGAGTTATCGAGGGAGCGGTGTATATATAAGTCGATTTGGAGTATAAGATGAAAACCTCACTTTCAAGTTTAATAAAAAGTATTGACTTATAGATCAGAAAATATGGTAGCTTTTTAATATCTTTGATAGATTCATAAGCAGCATACAAAACTTTATTAATTGATATTCTCAAGTTTTACATTTGATTAAGATTAATCTTGTTATAAGAAAATGAAATGTTCTTCAGATAACTCTGTTCATGCATTTTGTCAGATGATAGACTATATAAAATTATGTAAACACTGCCTAATACTGTGGTGAATTACATATTTGCAAGGTTGCAATTCAAAAAGAAAAAAGTTTCCATTTGTTTTGAGTAAGTTTATATGAGTACTTCACTCTCATCCTTTAACAATAATAAATACTTAATGGATGAAGAACAGACTTCTCAGTTTATAATTTAGTCACAAATGCAGTCTGGAAAATAACATGATCAAACTAGGTCATTGTCATTATATTCTGTATTGTTGAATTCACGATTATTCTGGGTGTTTAAAAAGTATAAGTCTAGCTGGGCAAGTGATTTTTTTTCTGGAATTTTCAAGTCGCAAAAAATGTTAACAGATAAGACACTGTATTCTGTGGAACTTGGTTTCTTTCCTTATAATCTGTAATCTTCTTTTCCGTTGTATAGATGGAGACAGGCATGCAGCAGAGGATGGAAGTTACATTAAAAGACAAATATGGAACTGATCCACAGGCTACTGACAGCTGGGATATCTTGCAAAGCAAGGTAACTTTAAGTTTCATCATATCCATAGTCTACTGACAGCTGGGATATCTTGCAAAGCAAGTTATGCTTTGGTTCGTTCTGACCGATGAACGTGTTTACTGAAAGCTGGGATATCTTGCAAGGTAACATACGTTTAAGTTTCAGCTGTATTTAATTTACACTGATTTTTATAGTTGGCTAAATAAACTCATGATGAATTTATTTTTGGCTGAAGCTGCTCTTGAAGGTGGAAAAAATATAGGAATCAAGAGAAAACCATTGACCTTGGATGGCAGCCATTTCCTTTGGTTTGAAACAGGTCCATGGATATAGTCAGTGCCTTTAAAGGACAAAATATCAACTGACAATTTTTTTATATCTATGGAAAGAGCATACTGTGGTTCCCCTCTTATATGGCCACCCATTCTGCACCGGGAAAGGAGGGCATATAAAACAGGTGGCCTATCCGAAGGGGACTAAATTTTTGTGAGAAGTATATGTAATGTACGTAGTAAGAAAGCTACATACTTCATGGCATTTAATATCTTCATTTTACATCTTTGTTTAAAAGTAGCATTAATTATTAAAAGGTTATTCTTATCTTAAGAATAGACTTAATTCAACTGAATATAAATTAATATTCTTGATGGAAGTGCAATATGTGAGTGTGTATTGTTGTCATGCACATTGTAAAACCATTTAAAAACATCATTTAAATCTGTACATACATGTACATAATTCTCTTTACATCTGCTTCATTTTCCCACTGCTGCTGAATAATCACCGTATAGGTTACAACATTGTTTTTTTTGAGTCTTTTCTACATAATATTGTTTTATTTGAGTCTTTTCTACATATAAATGTTCTGCAAGTCCCACCCTCCCCACCCTCGATGTTGTTGAATATGAATAACTGACTTTCTTCTATAGTAATATGTCTCTGTTAATGTTTGTTAATCATTTATTCAGATATTGTTAACTGTATGCAATTGAATTATGCAGACAAAACATTTGTACTAGGGATGAAATTTCCTTCTTTCTAAAGGAAGCAAAAGATGTGTTGTGACATGATTTTTCGGTCTTTGTTTGATACCCTGTTTTGTTCAAGCTTTATTTCTCTGTGTCAATCCACAGATTCTATATTTAGCCTATGCTGACCGTGTTATGATCTTGACAATTATGTCCGCTTGTAATCATCAAAGAAAAAAACGCAACAATTGTGTGAAGCCCAAAACATTAAACATTGGCTTTTATAGTAATAATATAATATTAATATTAATGTTAAATGAACTTTAACTTCTTTAATTAACAGAAACGTGACATCCAGGGACAGGTATCAATGGTAGAGAGAATACTAACCTTACAATATGAATTATTTGTTTTTGAAATAAAAAGTGACCTCTTGTGAGGGGTACATTTTTGTATGTTTTGCTGGCCGCTGGTTACATTAGAGGTGTGGCCATTCTTAAGAGTTACTTTTGAACACAAAATCATTTGTGCCAAGGGATTCGGCCTGTAAGAAGTGGGAGGCTGTAGTTCAGGGGGTGGGGGTCGGGGGCAGTCAAGATTAGGACCACTGTATATGATTTAGTTTACACTTAAAAAGTCATTGTAAATTTGGAAGTGTGGATAAAACACAGGTAACTGAAGTTTTAAATTAGAGCTGATGGAAAAAGTTGAAGACATGATTTCATGAAATTAAGTCCGAGTAGCCTTGCACTAAACTATGACATTATGTGAGGTAGAAAGTCACCTTAGAAAATCTTTATTGATACTGATAGGACATGTGGAAAATAACTTATGAGAGAGTATAGTGTACAAACACCTGATACTAAGGTATTGTACACGAAATAAATAGAAGCAAGCAATAAAATGAGATCATGCACATCTTTTAAAAGGGATCATGTTATATTGAAGTACTTTAAATTGCAAGACAATGTTATATCATGGACCATGCTGTGTTGAGATATTTTATACAAAGATACCATCTTTTATCTGGGACCATGTTATATTGAAGTACTTTATAGCATGAGACCATCTTTTATCTGGGACCATGTTACATTGAAATACTTTATAGCATGAGACCATCTTTTATCTGGGACCATGTTATATTGAAGTACTTTATAGTATGAGACCATCTTGTATCTGGGACCATGTTACATTGAAATACTTTATAGCATGAGACCATCTTGTATCTGGGACCATGTTATATTGATATGCTTTGTACTGAAAAACAATCTTATATCTGGGATCGTGGTATGTTGGGGTGCTTTATAGTGCAAGACCTTCATTTATCAGGGACCGTGTTATACTTGTGCACTTTGTAGTGAGGACCATATAATATTTAGATGTTTTATACTGAGGTACTATATTATATCGGGGACCATGTTATATTGAAATGCTTTATGCTGAACTACCATCTTATATCAGGAACCATGTTATATTGAAGTACTTTATACTGATTGTCCACAGTACTTGTAATGTGCCTGTCATCTGTCCAACATTTAATAATGCAACAATTGAAGCTAAATGTATTCAGGTGCTATAGCATTAACCCCTGGTGCTGTGTTTACGGGGCAGAAGGTAGTAGCCAACTTCCATGCTCTGTAGTTTCAAGGTCATTTATGATACACTAAAGTGGGTGGTATTGTACAAAGGTAGACAGATTTAGCTAGACAATGATACCAAATCATCTGGACGTTTTAATTGCACTGCAAAATACAGAGAGATAAACTTTTGGACCCGTTTTGTTTTTCTTCCACCCATAATTAGCCATTGGTCAGAATCTGATTTTGTGTCCAAATTTTGGACTTTGTGGCCTCAGATCCAAGGCAACCTTTTCTTCACATAGACAGGTGAACCTGCGCAAAATGTAGGATAAGTTGGTAAAGGTCCGTTAAGTAAAAAAAAACAAAAAAACTAAAACTTTGCGAGATCAAAACAACCAATGAAAAACACTGTTTTTAACAACTAATGCCTATTAGGCTAATGGACAAAGCATGGAAGTCAGTGTATTAGGATGTATTCAGAAATAGCCTCAAAAATTTGTTTCCTACTCGCATTTCATGCGAAAACAGCAAAAACCTTAAGGCGTTAATGTTTTAGTAAATTTCATCTTTTTGCAAGGTCAGTTGTAGAACTGACCATTATGTGGATTTACTCTCCTCTTCCGTTTAAAATGTAGAAGTGGGATTTCAAGAATTAAACGAGGGGCTTAACTGTTTTGCTTTCCAAAATGATGCATAATATATGCAAATTATGTTGATGTTTTAGTTTGAATGTTTATAAATTAACATGAATTCAGCTATGTTAGATTAGACCCTCAGTTTGAGTAAACACCTGTTACTTCCCTTTGCAGCTTGAATGTTGTGCTGTCACAGACAGAGGATGGAGTTTATATTATCAATCCAGATGGTATCAAAATGAAGCAGGTGAGGTGATAATATAACACAATAAATGTTTTAAATTTCTCTGGCACATGATATTTCCAGTACATATGTTCAGGAATCCTTTATAAGAAATTATTGAAATTCATGAATTTTTAGGAGAAAACTAGAATAGCTTATTAACTTATGAGCATTCTTAAATATTTCATGTTAAATGAAAGATTAATGTTTAGTTTTTTTAAAAATTACTATAAATTTAAAATGTACACCATTTTTGCATATAATTCTTATCTGATTTCTGTTCCTTTATTGCATGACTGCTCTGGTGGCCTAGTGGTTAGAGTATCTGCCTTGGATGTGAGAGGTCATGGGTTTGATCTCCTGCCAAGTCATACCAAAGACTTACAAAAATGGTACTAACAGTTGCTTTGATAGGCACTCAACATTAGGACTGGTCAACATGGTGTCAGGATAATGTGACAGGGTGGGATATCATGCTACATGTCTGCTGCATGATGCCCCAGTGCTAGACACCACTGTAAACTGTCACATTACAGATATTGTATTGATATGCCTGAAAAATTGTTAAAGCTACATAAAATTATATATATTTATGAAAGATATTGTCTTAACATTTTAGAATAAATTTCAAAATAAACTTTGATTTCAGAAAGAAAAGAAATTGAATAAAAATTCAGTTTTTATTTTAATGTTTAAATAATAGAAAGTAATATCACAGGAAACGTTTTTATACCTGCAGTAAGGATGACTTAGAAAATAGAGGATTTTATTTTATGTCCATTATTATCCATAGGTTTTAAATTGGTAATTTACTTATATTATTAGTGGTATCCTGACAAAATAACATTATTATGTGGTCATTAATGTTTTAGCAGTTAGCTGGTGGCTGTACATAAGTGATATGTTAATTTGAGGTGTGTGACGAAAGAGTGAGAAATACCTTTATAGCTGGAATTATGCATTATATTTATTTGTTTAAAAGGGTAAAATATATTATGGAAGATAGGGTTGTGCCAGTTAATAACTTTAATTGATTAAAGCAAGATTTCTGCTGAAAACAAAACAGTTATCAGTTACTGTTTTACATAAATTATAGAATTATACAAACTAAACTGGTACACCAGTTACTACTTTACAATATATAATACAAGAGACTAGTTACTACTTTACAATGTATAATGCAAGAGAAACTAGTTACTACTTTACAATGTATAATACAAGAGACTAGTTACTACTTTACAATGTATAATGCAAGAGACACCAGTTACTACTTTACAATGTATAATACAAGAGACTAGTTACTACTTTACAATATATAATACAAGAGACACTTGGTACTACTTTACAATGTATAATACAAGAGACTAGTTACTACTTTACAATGTATAATACAAGAGACTAGTTACTACTTTACAATGTATAATGCAAGAGACACCAGTTACTACTTTACAATATATAATACAAGAGACTAGTTACTACTTTACAATGTATAATGCAAGAGACACCAGTTACTACTTTACAATGTATAATACAAGAGACTAGTTACTACTTTACAATATATAATACAAGAGACTAGTTACTACTTTACAATATATAATACAAGAGACTAGTTACTACTTTACAATATATAATACAAGAGACACTTGTTACTACTTTACAATATATAATGCAAGAGACACCAGTTACTACTTTACAATATATAATGCAAGAGACACTAGTTACTACTTTACAATATATAATACAAGAGACTAGTTACTACTTTACAATGTATAATGCAAAAGACACCAGTTATTACTTTACAATATATAATACAAGAGACTAGTTACTACTTTACAATATATAATACAAGAGACTAGTTACTACTTTACAATATATAATGCAAGACACTAGTTACTACTTTACAATATATAATACAAGAGACTAGTTACTACTTTACAATGTATAATACAAGAGACTAGTTACTACTTTACAATATATAATACAAGAGACTAGTTACTACTTTACAGTATATAATACAAGAGACACTAGTTACTACTTTACAATGTATAATACAAGAGACACTAGTTACTACTTTACAATGTATAATACAAGAGACTAGTTACTACTTTACAATGTATAATACAAGAGACTAGTTACTACTTTACAATGTATAATGCAAGAGACTAGTTACTACTTTACAATGTATAATACAAGAGACTAGTTACTACTTTACAATGTATAATACAAGAGACTAGTTACTACTTTACAATGTATAATACAAGAAACACTAGTAACTACTTTACAATGTATAATGCAAGAAACACCAGTTACTACTTTACAATATATAATGCAAGAGACTAGTTACTACTTTACAATGTATAATGCAAGAGACTAGTTACTACTTTACAATATATAATGCAAGAGACTAGTTACTACTTTACAATATATAATAAAAGAGACTAGTTACTACTTTACAATATATAATACAAGAGACACTTGTTACTACTTTACAATATATAATGCAAGAGACACCAGTTACTACTTTACAATATATAATGCAAGAGACACTAGTTACTACTTTACAATATATAATACAAGAGACTAGTTACTACTTTACAATGTATAATGCAAAAGACACCAGTTATTACTTTGCAATATATAATACAAGAGACTAGTTACTACTTTACAATATATAATACAAGAGACTAGTTACTACTTTACAATATATAATGCAAGAGACACTAGTTACTACTTTACAATATATAATACAAGAGACTAGTTACTACTTTACAATGTATAATACAAGAGACTAGTTACTACTTTACAATATATAATACAAGAGACTAGTTACTACTTTACAATATATAATACAAGAGACACTAGTTACTACTTTACAATGTATAATACAAGAGACACTAGTTACTACATTACAATGTATAATACAAGAGACTAGTTACTACTTTACAATGTATAATACAAGAGACTAGTTACTACTTTACAATGTATAATACAAGAGACTAGTTACTACTTTACAATGTATAATACAAGAGACTAGTTACTACTTTACAATGTATAATACAAGAGACTAGTTACTACTTTACAATGTATAATAAAAGAAACACTAGTTACTACTTTACAATGTATAATGCAAGAAACACCAGTTACTACTTTACAATATATAATGCAAGAGACTAGTTACTACTTTACAATGTATAATGCAAGAGACTAGTTACTACTTTACAATGTATAATGCAAGAGACTAGTTACTACTTTACAATGTATAATACAAGACTAGTTACTACTTTACAATGTATAATACATGAGACTAGTTACTACTTTACAATGTATAATACAAGAGACTAGTTACTACTTTACAATGTATAATACAAGAGACACCAGTTACTACTTTACAATGTATAATACATGAGACTAGTTACTACTTTACAATATATAATACAAGAGACTAGTTACTACTTTACAATGTATAATACATGAGACTAGTTACTACTTTACAATGTATAATACAAGAGACTAGTTACTACTTTACAATGTATAATACAAGAGACTAGTTACTACTTTACAATATATAATGCAAGAGACACTAGTTAGTACTTTACAATGTATAATGCAAGAGACTAGTTACTACTTTACAATATATAATGCAAGAGACTAGTTACTACTTTACAATGTATAATACATGAGACTAGTTACTACTTTACAATATATAATACAAGAGACTAGTTACTACTTTACAATGTATAATACATGAGACTAGTTACTACTTTACAATGTATAATACAAGAGACTAGTTACTACTTTACAATGTATAATACAAGAGACTAGTTACTACTTTACAATCTATAATGCAAGAGACACTAGTTACTACTTTACAATATATAATACAAGAGACTAGTTACTACTTTACAATGTATAATGCAAGAGACACCAGTTACTACTTTACAATATATAATACAAGAGACACTAGTTACTACTTTACAATATATAATGCAAGAGACACCAGTTACTACTTTACAATATATAATGCAAGAGACACTAGTTACTACTTTACAATGTATAATACAAGAGACTAGTTACTACTTTACAATGTATAATGCAAGAAACACTAGTTACTACTTTACAATGTATAATGCAAGAAACACCAGTTACTACTTTACAATGTATAATGCAAGAAACACCAGTTACTACTTTACAATGTATAATGCAAGAGACACTAGTTACTACTTTACAATGTATAATGCAAGAGACTAGTTACTACTTTACAATATATAATGCAAGAGACTAGTTACTACTTTACAATGTATAATACAAGAGACTAGTTACTACTTTACAATGTATAATACAAGAGACTAGTTACTACTTTACAATGTATAATACAAGAGACTAGTTACTACTTTACAATGTATAATGCAAGAAACACTAGTTACTACTTTACAATGTATAATGCAAGAAACACCAGTTACTACTTTACAATATATAATGCAAGAGACACTAGTTACTACTTTACAATGTATAATACAAGAGACTAGTTACTACTTTACAATGTATAATACAAGAAACACTAGTTACTACTTTACAATGTATAATGCAAGAAACACCAGTTACTACTTTACAATGTATAATGTAAGAAACACTAGTTACTACTTTACAATGTATAATACAAGAGACTAGTTACTACTTTACAATGTATAATGCAAGAAACACCAGTTACTACTTTACAATGTATAATGCAAGAAACACCAGTTACTACTTTACAATATATAATGCAAGAGACTAGTTACTACTTTACAATATATAATGCAAGAGACTAGTTACTACTTTACAATGTATAATGCAAGAAACACTAGTTACTACTTTACAATGTATAATGCAAGAAACACCAGTTACTACTTTACAGTGTATAATGCAAGAAACACCAGTTACTACTTTACAATGTATAATGCAAGAGACACTAGTTACTACTTTACAATATATAATACAAGAGACTAGTTACTACTTTACAATGTATAATGCAAGAGACTAGTTACTACTTTACAATGTATAATACAAGAGACTAGTTACTACTTTACAATGTATAATGCAAGAGACTAGTTACTACTTTACAATGTATAATGCAAGAAACACTAGTTACTACTTTACAATGTATAATGCAAGAAACACCAGTTACTACTTTACAATGTATAATGCAAGAGACACTAGTTACTACTTTACAATATATAATACAAGAGACTAGTTACTACTTTACAATGTATAATACAAGAAACACTAGTTACTACTTTACAATGTATAATGCAAGAAACACCAGTTACTACTTTACAATGTATAATGCAAGAGACACCAGTTACTACTTTACAATATATAATACAAGAGACACTTGTTACTACTTTACAATATATAATGCAATAGACACTAGTTACTACTTTACAATATATAATACAAGAGACTAGTTACTACTTTACAATATATAATACAAGAGACTAGTTACTACTTTACAATATATAATGCAAGAGACACTAGTTACTACTTTACAATATATAATACAAGAGACTAGTTACTACTTTACAATGTATAATACAAGAGACTAGTTACTACTTTACAATGTATAATACAAGAGACACTAGTTACTACTTTACAATGTATAATACAAGAGACTAGTTACTACTTTACAATATATAATACAAGAGACAATTGTTACTACTTTACAATATATAATGCAAGAGACTAGTTACTACTTTACAATATATAATACAAGAGACTAGTTACTACTTTACAATGTATAATGCAAGAGACACCAGTTACTACTTTACAATATATAATACAAGAGACACCAGTTACTACTTTACAATATATAATACAATAGACACCAGTTACTACTTTACAATATATAATGCAATAGACACCAGTTACTACTTTACAATATATAATACAAGAAACACCAGTTACTACTTTACAATATATAATACAAGAGACACTAGTTACTACTTTACAATGTATAATACAAGAGACTAGTTACTACTTTACAATATATAATACAAGAGACTAGTTACTACTTTACAATATATAATACAAGAGACTAGTTACTACTTTACAATGTATAATGCAAGAGACACCAGTTACTACTTTACAATATATAATACAAGAGACACCAGTTACTACTTTACAATATATAATACAATAGACACCAGTTACTACTTTACAATATATAATGCAATAGACACCAGTTACTACTTTACAATATATAATACAAGAAACACTAGTTACTACTTTACAATGTATAATGCAAGATATATACAATGTATAATACAAGAGACTAGTTACTACTTTACAATGTATAATGCAAGAGACTAATTACTACTTTACAATGTATAATGCAAGAAACACTAGTTACTACTTTACAATGTATAATGCAAGAAACACCAGTTACTACTTTACAATGTATAATGCAAGAGACACTAGTTACTACTTTACAATATATAATACAAGAGACTAGTTACTACTTTAAAATGTATAATGCAAGAGACACCAGTTACTACTTTACAATATATAATACAAGAGACACTAGTTACTACTTTACAATATATAATGCAAGAGACACCAGTTACTACTTTACAATATATAATACAAGAGACACTTGTTACTACTTTACAATATATAATGCAATAGGCACTAGTTCCTACTTTACAATATATAATACAAGAGACTAGTTACTACTTTACAATATATAATACAAGAGACAATTGTTACTACTTTACAATGTATAATGCAAGAGACTAGTTACTACTTTACAATATATAATACAAGAGACTAGTTACTACTTTACAATATATAATACAAGAAACACTAGTTACTACTTTACAATATATAATGCAAGAGACACCAGTTACTACTTTACAATATATAATACAAGAGACACCAGTTACTACTTTACAATATATAATACAATAGACACCAGTTACTACTTTACAATATATAATGCAAGAGACACCAGTTACTACTTTACAATATATAATACAAGAAACACCAGTTACTACTTTACAATATATAATACAAGAGACACCAGTTACTACTTTACAATATATAATACAAGAAACACCAGTTACTACTTTACAATATATAATACAAGAGACTAGTTACTACTTTACAATGTATAATGCAAGAAACACTAGTTACAACTTTACAATATATAATGCAAGAGACACTAGTTACTATTTTACAATATATAATACAAGAGACACCAGTTACTACTTTACAATATATAATACAAGAGATTTGTTACTACTTTACAATATATAATACAAGAGACTAGTTACTACTTTACAATATATAATACAAGAGACACCAGTTACTACTTTACAATGTATAATGCAAGAGACACTTGTTACTACTTTACAATATATAATGCAAGAGACACTAGTTACTACTTTACAATGTATAATGCAAGAGACTAGTTACTACTTTACAATGTATAATGCAAGAGACACTAGTTACTACTTTACAATATATAATACAAGAGACTAGTTACTACTTTACAATATATAATGCAAGAGACACTAGTTACTACTTTACAATATATAATACAAGAGACTAGTTACTACTTTACAATATATAATACAAGAGACTAGTTACTACTTTACAATGTATAATACAAGAGACTAGTTACTACTTTACAATGTATAATGCAAGAGACACTAGTTACTACTTTACAATATATAATACAAGAGACACTAGTTACTACTTTACAATATATAATACAAGAGACTAGTTACTACTTTACAATATATAATACAAGAGACTAGTTACTACTTTACAATATATAATGCAAGAGACTAGTTACTACTTTACAATATATAATGCAAGAGACACTAGTTACTACTTTACAATATATAGTACAAGAGACTAGTTACTACTTTACAATATATAATACAAGAGACTAGTTACTACTTTACAATGTATAATGCAAGAGACACTTGTTACTACTTTACAATATATAATGCAAGAGACACTAGTTACTACTTTACAATGTATAATGCAAGAGACTAGTTACTACTTTACAATGTATAATGCAATAGACACTAGTTACTACTTTACAATATATAATACAAGAGACTAGTTACTACTTTACAATGTATAATGCAAGAGACACCAGTTACTACTTTACAATATATAATACAAGAGACACTTGTTACTACTTTACAATATATAATGCAATAGACACTAGTTACTACTTTACAATATATAATACAAGAGACTAGTTACTACTTTACAATATATAATACAAGAGACTAGTTACTACTTTACAATATATAATGCAAGAGACACTAGTTACTACTTTACAATATATAATACAAGAGACTAGTTACTACTTTACAATGTATAATACAAGAGACTAGTTACTACTTTACAATGTATAATACAAGAGACACTAGTTACTACTTTACAATGTATAATACAAGAGACTAGTTACTACTTTACAATATATAATACAAGAGACAATTGTTACTACTTTACAATATATAATACAAGAGACTAGTTACTACTTTACAATATATAATACAAGAGACTAGTTACTACTTTACAATGTATAATGCAAGAGACACCAGTTACTACTTTACAATATATAATACAAGAGACACCAGTTACTACTTTACAATATATAATACAATAGACACCAGTTACTACTTTACAATATATAATGCAATAGACACCAGTTACTACTTTACAATATATAATACAAGAAACACCAGTTACTACTTTACAATATATAATACAAGAGACACTAGTTACTACTTTACAATGTATAATACAAGAGACTAGTTACTACTTTACAATATATAATACAAGAGACTAGTTACTACTTTACAATATATAATACAAGAGACTAGTTACTACTTTACAATGTATAATGCAAGAGACACCAGTTACTACTTTACAATATATAATACAAGAGACACCAGTTACTACTTTACAATATATAATACAATAGACACCAGTTACTACTTTACAATATATAATGCAATAGACACCAGTTACTACTTTACAATATATAATACAAGAAACACTAGTTACTACTTTACAATGTATAATACAAGAGACTAGTTACTACTTTACAATGTATAATGCAAGAGACTAATTACTACTTTACAATGTATAATGCAAGAAACACTAGTTACTACTTTACAATGTATAATGCAAGAAACACCAGTTACTACTTTACAATGTATAATGCAAGAGACACTAGTTACTACTTTACAATATATAATACAAGAGACTAGTTACTACTTTACAATGTATAATGCAAGAGACACCAGTTACTACTTTACAATATATAATACAAGAGACACTAGTTACTACTTTACAATATATAATGCAAGAGACACCAGTTACTACTTTACAATATATAATACAAGAGACACTTGTTACTACTTTACAATATATAATGCAATAGACACTAGTTCCTACTTTACAATATATAATACAAGAGACTAGTTACTACTTTACAATATATAATACAAGAGACAATTGTTACTACTTTACAATGTATAATGCAAGAGACTAGTTACTACTTTACAATATATAATACAAGAGACTAGTTACTACTTTACAAAATATAATACAAGAAACACTAGTTACAACTTTACAATATATAATGCAAGAGACACCAGTTACTACTTTACAATATATAATACAAGAGACACCAGTTACTACTTTACAATATATAATACAATAGACACCAGTTACTACTTTACAATATATAATGCAAGAGACACCAGTTACTACTTTACAATATATAATACAAGAAACACCAGTTACTACTTTACAATATATAATACAAGAGACACCAGTTACTACTTTACAATATATAATACAAGAAACACCAGTTACTACTTTACAATATATAATACAAGAGACTAGTTACTACTTTACAATGTATAATGCAAGAAACACTAGTTACAACTTTACAATATATAATGCAAGAGACACTAGTTACTATTTTACAATATATAATACAAGAGACACCAGTTACTACTTTACAATATATAATACAAGAGATTTGTTACTACTTTACAATATATAATACAAGAGACTAGTTACTACTTTACAATATATAATACAAGAGACACCAGTTACTACTTTACAATGTATAATGCAAGAGACACTTGTTACTACTTTACAATATATAATGCAAGAGACACTAGTTACTACTTTACAATGTATAATGCAAGAGACTAGTTACTACTTTACAATGTATAATGCAAGAGACACTAGTTACTACTTTACAATATATAATACAAGAGACTAGTTACTACTTTACAATATATAATGCAAGAGACACTAGTTACTACTTTACAATATATAATACAAGAGACTAGTTACTACTTTACAATATATAATACAAGAGACTAGTTACTACTTTACAATGTATAATACAAGAGACTAGTTACTACTTTACAATGTATAATGCAAGAGACACTAGTTACTACTTTACAATATATAATACAAGAGACACTAGTTACTACTTTACAATATATAATACAAGAGACTAGTTACTACTTTACAATATATAATACAAGAGACTAGTTACTACTTTACAATATATAATGCAAGAGACTAGTTACTACTTTACAATATATAATGCAAGAGACACTAGTTACTACTTTACAATATATAGTACAAGAGACTAGTTACTACTTTACAATATATAATACAAGAGACTAGTTACTACTTTACAATGTATAATGCAAGAGACACTTGTTACTACTTTACAATATATAATGCAAGAGACACTAGTTACTACTTTACAATGTATAATGCAAGAGACTAGTTACTACTTTACAATGTATAATGCAATAGACACTAGTTACTACTTTACAATATATAATACAAGAGACTAGTTACTACTTTACAATATATAATACAAGAGACACTTGTTACTACTTTACAATATATAATGCAAGAGACACTAGTTACTACTTTACAATATATAATACAAGAGACTAGTTACTACTTTACAATATATGATACAAGAGACTAGTTACTACTTTACAATGTATAATACAAGAGACTAGTTACTACTTTACAATGTATAATGCAAGAAACACTAGTTACTACTTTACAATATATAATACAAGAGACACTAGTTACTACTTTACAATATATAATACAAGAGACTAGTTACTACTTTACAATATATAATACAAGAGACTAGTTACTACTTTACAATATATAATGCAAGAGACTAGTTACTACTTTACAATATATAATGCAAGAGACAATAGTTACTACTTTACAATATATAATACAAGAGACTAGTTACTTTTTTACAATATATAATGCAAGAGACACTAGTTACTACTTTACAATATATAATGCAAGAGAATAGTTACTACTTTACAATATATAATACAAGAGACACTTGTTACTACTTTGCAATATATAATGCAAGAGACACTAGTTACTACTTTACAATATATAATACAAGAGACTAGTTACTACTTTACAATATATAATACAATAGACTAGTTACTACTTTACAATATATAATAGAAGAGACACTTGTTACTACTTTACAATATATAATGCAAGAGACTAGTTACTACTTTACAATATATAATACAAGAGACACTTGTTACTACTTTACAATATATAATGCAAGAGACACTAGTTACTACTTTACAATATATAATGCAAGAAACACTAGTTACTACTTTACAATATATAATACAAGAGACACTAGTTACTACTTTACAATATGTAATGCAAGAGACCAGTTACTACTTTACAATATATAATGCAAGAGACACTTGTTACTACTTTACAATATATAATGCAAGAGACACTAGTTACTACTTTACAATGTATAATGCAAGAGACTAGTTACTACTTTACAATGTATAATGCAATAGACACTAGTTACTACTTTACAATATATAATACAAGAGACTAGTTACTACTTTACAATATATAATACAAGAGACTAGTTACTACTTTACAATATGTAATACAAGAGACACTAGTTACTACTTTACAATATATAATACAAGAGACACCAGTTACTACTTTACAATATATAATACAAGAGACACTTGTTACTACTTTACAATATATAATGCAAGAGACACTAGTTACTACTTTACAATATATAATGCAAGAAACACTAGTTACTACTTTACAATATATAATACAAGAGACACTAGTTACTACTTTACAATATGTAATGCAAGAGACCAGTTACTACTTTACAATATATAATGCAAGAGACACCAGTTACTACTTTACAATATATAATGCAAGAGACACTAGTTACTACTTTACAATATATAATACAAGAGACTAGTTATACTTTACAATATGTAATGCAAGTCACAGTAGTTGCTACTTTACAACATATAATACAAGAGACTAGTTACTACTTTACAATATGTAATGCAAGAGACCAGTTACTACTTTACAATATATAATGCAAGAGACACCAGTTACTACTTTACAATATATAATGCAAGAGACACTAGTTACTACTTTACAATATATAATACAAGAGACTAGTTATACTTTACAATATGTAATGCAAGTCACAGTAGTTGCTACTTTACAACATATAATACAAGAGACTAGTTACTACTTTAGAATATGTAATGCAAGAGACCAGTTACTACTTTACAATATATAATGCAAGAGACACCAGTTACTACTTTACAATATATAATGCAAGAGACACTAGTTACTACTTTACAATATATAATACAAGAGACTAGTTATACTTTACAATATGTAATGCAAGTCACAGTAGTTGCTACTTTACAACATATAATACAAGAGACTTGTTACTACTTTACAATATGTAATACAAGAGACACTAGTTACTACTTTACAATATATAATGCAAGAGACACTAGTTACTACTTAACAATATATAATAAAAGAGACTAGTTACTACTTTACAATATATATTGTAAGTGACACCAGTTACTACTTTACAATATGTAATGCAATAGACACTAGTTACTACTTTGCAATATATAATACAAGAGACTAGTTACTACTTTACAATATGTAATGCAAGTCACAGTAGTTGCTACTTTACAATATATAATTCAAGAGACTAGTTACTACTTTACAATATATAATGCAAGAGACACTAGTTGCTACTTTACAATATATAATGCAAGAGACACTAGTTGCTACTTTACAATATATAATACAAGAGATTAGTTACTACTTTACAATATATAATGCAATAGACACTAGTTACTACTTTACAATATATAATACAAGAGACACTAATTACTACTTTACAATATATAATACAAGAGACACTCGTTACTACTTTACAATATATAATACAAGAGACTAGTTACTACTTTACAATATATAATGCAAGATGAACTATTGGTTCCAACTATTTCACATGTTAGTCTGATATGACAGTTGTGGAGAACGTGTTCTTATTTTACCTTCCAAGTTTGGTCATATTTGGTCCAGCATTGTTTTAAAAGTCACAGATAGCAGTGTTGATATGATTAATGATGCATGATGTTACAGATGTAGATCAATTAAAATAAATTAGGGCCCCAAGTGGCACTGAGCACTCACCTTTACTGATCATTTCCCTCTCACCTTTGTCCACATGTCTTCCTCAAGTTATACTGGCCAGAATTTATAACGTATCATGTGCTGATGGCATAAAACTGATAAACCTTGTATGATAAATTCACCTCACCTCAGTCAGGTGAGCTAAAGATGTGACATTCAGCAAAAATCATCTCCTTGAATTTTCTATTTTTGAACAAGTCTTTCAGATGATGGTAATGAATAATTTTTGTTCAACATCTATGTGAAATAGATGTCAGTGAAATTCATATTTATATTTTAATTTTCTTTCTTTGCAAGTCTTTATTATTGTCTGTTGACTGTAGAAGCAAAGTCATTTTTTTATTAAACAGAATCTTGCATAAGCATCATCTTTCTATCTCATACAGCTAAAAACCCGCAGAGCAGTACCCAAAAGTATGTTCCCATAACTTGTTGTGTCTATGAAGGGGCACTGAAAAACTATCGGAATGCAGATCAGTGCCAATCCTGGAACTTGGGACCGCCAAATCCGCTCCACAGTGTATCAGGCTCTGCAAAGAATGATTTTCTGTTTTATAAGGTAACAATTCTGCTGTACAAATTACCGCATCCTATACTAACCTCATTGTTCAAGTTTTGTTATGCAGTCAATTTCTCACATACAGATGGCCACATAGTCATGTTACTTGGTGTACTTTGATGTGTACAGTTTACATAACGTATGGGCATTCAGGTGATGACCAGCTCATTGTGTCGTGGTTAAATATTTAGTTTAAGAAAATGGATTGTATAGATGAGGATGAATCAGCTATGGCAGGTTTCATTGTATATTGCCACAGGTTTCATGGTCACCAGTCAGAATGAATCATGTATCTGTCTACGCATTATTCCACAGGAAGCAGATTTCGCTGTATCATATCCTTCTGTAACTAATAGCAGCACTTGCCATATTTTCAGGATAAAAATTTAAAAAATTCCAAGAAACTTGGAACTGATAAGGTGGATGGTGTTTCATAGACAGGGAAATTGTACAATTAATACTAATTACAACACCAGTATGTCACAAACAGTTTAACCTCCTCAAAAGAAAAGGAGAGTCAGTATACGAAAACGACATAGATCTCTAATTATCTATGAAAATCCAATCACGGTCACTCATGCTACGTGTAACTCTTTGTTATGGTCTATCTTGAGCTGTGTACGCAATAGTTTTTTTTTCTTTACAATATACCTTTTCTAACTTGGAATAGATGAAAATGAAACATTTTCTTGTAATAAAATTTAATTATTTATTGTTAATTTTGTAAAAACAAACATGTATTAAATGTAATAATACCTCAGTACTATTGAACCTTTTATGTTATTTGTTTTTTGGTCACGAATAAAAATTGTGTACTTTGGATGAAACATTCACACCATAGCCTTCATTAATGTCTTTGTATTATTTCACTGCATGTAAACTATATTGCAAAAGTGAAGAATTATTTTTAATTTAGAGGAAATATTTGGGTGAGAAGAACAATCTATATTGGGGTTTTCACTAGGACAAGGAAACCCCAGTCCCGTGGTTACATGCTATGTTTCCCCTTGACTGGTATATAATCATACATGCCAACCATTACACTTTTAGTATAATCATTACTATTTTTTTCCCACTAAATTACGTGTTACACGTAAACATATATGGATTATGCTTTTTCTGTATATCTACCTTCCCCAAAAAATGGACTTGCATGCACTTTCCTAACAGTATCATGTTTTTTTTATAGCAAACCTTGTTCTACTTTCAAACTTTCGACCTCAAATTCTATTTATACCATCTGTATGGCTTAGTGAAGAGAGAACAGACTGGTTTTCTAATTTAAACTTTTACGCGCAGATTCTAATTCATGTTTACAGCAGAACCAGTCTAAGGTATTTGGCGCTAAAAAGTATATTTTTTTTTTATTCGATACATATATAAGAACAAAAATATCTTCTTTAAAAAATTTCACAGCTCTAGAAAATGGCAAACAGAAAAAAACAAAAACAAAAAATAACTATCTAAATATGAAGTCACGAATGCAGTATCACATGACATCTATTTCAGGCTGTGTGGAAAGAATTTTAATATTTGGCGCTAAAGGTCTTAGGATGGATTCTAGTCGATGTGTGTAAAGCTGAAAGTGGTGTATATGAAAACTTGAAACAGTAAAGGATGTTAAAAGACGAGAGTGGCAAATAAATCATTGTTTATTTAAATTTAGCATGTTATATGTGGATTACGCTTTTTCTGCCTGGATTCCACTTTTTTACCACTTGGATTATGCCTTTTCCTTGTCAGGGGTTGGCATGTATGTATAATAATAATAATGAGGACTTTGTATAACACTTAATCTTTATAAACTGTAAGCACTTTACAACATCTATAGTGACATGACCTCAAAAAATACAAAACAAACACCATGAAATTAGAAAACATAAAGACTTGCTGAAAATATTTAAGGTAGAAAACATAATTATATCTTTAAAGTTTTTTTTTTGCAGTTTAAAAAAATGTTGTGCAAAAGAACGTTGTCCATATCATAGTGGGAATAATGAGTATATGATTGTCAGAAGAGGAGCGTAAGTATCTTGCTCATGTGTACACATGGGTGAGGCCATATATTTATGTTGGACTGGTGTCCGTCAGTGAAATGTAGCACAGAGAACAAATTTTGTGTTTGATTCTGGATGAATGTATAGCCAGTATAGGTACAGTGCAACAGTGAGGTGTGCTCTGATCATGATACTCTAAAGATTATCCGAGCAGCTCTGTTTTGAACTTGTTGAAGTTTCTGGAGTAGATATTGAGACAAACCAGACAGAATTGAATTACAATAGTCTTGAAAGTGCTAATGAACACACAAGCATATCTAAAATATCCATGTCTTTGTGCAAACCCCAAAATAGATTGTTAATCATGAATTGTGATAAAGACATGCAGTGGTCCATGACTCTTCAAATGAAGTGTTATGAAAAATATTTTTCATAAAAGTCTTTTGAGAAAAAGTGGGAATTAATTGGGTCCTCAGTGTCACTACAGTGAATTTATATCCAACCTAAAACCTTATCTATCTTGAAAATCTTATTAGAGAAAAATCAATGACCAATACATTCATTTGGTACAATTTTGCAAGTATGTAACCTAAGAAAAAAAAAACGCTTCAGTGGCCTAGTGGTTAGAGCATATGCCATGGAATGGGGACATCATGGGTTCGATCCCTGGCCAAGTCATACCGGAGACTTAGGAAAAAGGTACTAACAGCTGCCTCGCTTGGCGCTCAGCATTTAGAGATAGTGTTAGGACTTGTCTGCCTGGTGTCAGGATAATGTGACTAGGTGAGACATCATGCTACATGTCTACGGCATGATGCCCCAGTGCTGGATATCACCATAAACTGTCACACTGCAGACATTGTATTGATATGACTGAAATTTTTTTAAAGCTACATTAAAAATCCAAGTCTCACATACACACTAAAGAAAAAGTGAGTCTCATTTTCAAAACCTCCACATGTTATCAGTGCAATGAGGGGTGTTTGAAAGGTTTTGAATATTTTGTTATAACTTTTTTGTTTCATTGAAAATGTCAATAAATTTAACACTAATAGACAAAAACATCAAGGTATACAGATGCACAAATGTTGATGAATGAGAACAATTCTGCTACTTAGCAAAGAGCCAACTGCAAAATCCAGATGCTTTAGCGTACTGTGACTGATAAGAATGCAGACATATTGAAGTTTGCAGATGTAATTCTTGATCATATCCCTCAATTTTGAGATGGTTTAATCTTTTCAAAGATAGTCATGAATCCATGAAAGACATGTTTCAGAGAAGCTGCCAGGGTTCATGATCATGGGAATTGTGCAAAAAATGTGTACAAATTTGCAAACATGGAGAACAATGATGCATGAGAATTCGACAAATTAGTTGAAAGTCACACACATCAGAATGTACTTTGTGCAGTATACAATGTTTTAATTAAAGAGTTTTTCATGCCACTGGTAGAGGTCTTTTGGATTTTGATTTCAGTAGAGTTTTAACACAATGTAGCAGGCAGAACTGTGGCTGTTTCCCCATATTTTTCCTACTTCCCCCATTGATAAGATCCAGGCAGTATCTAGGATGTTTTGAAAGATCATTGTCTGTGGTGTGTTGGTGAACAAAAAGTTGATGAAGATGCTTAATACACAGTAGATGAGATTTCTGTTGCCAAAAATAAACTATCTTGGCAGCTACCTGTCCACCAAGAAATTTCCAAAACGAAATGGAGATGGATTGGGCATACATTGAGAAGGCAGGCATGTTGCATTATCAGATTGCCCCTTCGAATGAACCCCTCAAAGCAAGGAATGGTGGGAAGATCATGGAAGACTAGGATGCAGGTCTGTCATGGAATTAATCAAAACTTCCCGATTGAACAACATGGGCCAAACTGAAAAGGAAAGTCAAAAACCAAGTCCTCTGGTGAGGCCTGGTTGAGGCCACCGGTGCAAGGTGATGCTCTGTGCACTCAGAGAGGCATAAGAAGATGACTAATTCATCAGCTATTTTTCATATGTTGAATACCATTTGAAGCTCAGACAGGATTGTGCCATTGATTTTTGTGTGAATAACATTGTGCAAGTTTGCTGAAGGGCAAGTGATTTGAAATCTGCATTGCTGATGGAAGGGCATTTTCCATTGTTTGAACAAAAGAACCAAAAGTGAATGTGAAATGGCATTTAATAATTAGATTTCATTTATCAGACTGAGAAATTGTGTACAGTTGTATAAGGAGTGCTTTGAGGAGATGCACTGATGTATTGCTGAGTGATAAATAACTGTTGTACGGTGCACTAATGTACAGAACTTTTTAAATAACACTTAGATTCAAATCTTTAGCCCACAGTATAGGGGATTCCTAAGAAGTAAACAAGCTTCACTGGACATCTGGGTGAGTTTTGTTTATAAGACAAGTTTACTGGAAATAACTGGTGGGTGTTGATGGCAAACCAAGCTGAACTGGACATCTAGCTGGGTTTTGTTGGTAAGACCAGTTTAACTGAACATAGAGGTAGGTTTTGGTTGTCCGACGAGTTCAGTTTGACATCCTGGTAGTTTTTGGTTGAAAGACAAGTTGAAATTGACACCTGGAATTATTTGGGTGGTAAGACAAGTCTGCAAGTGGACATTTGGGTGGACTATGTTGGTAATTCAAGTTGAACTGGACATCTTTGTAGATGTTTAGTTGTAAGACAGTTGTTTGTTTTACAGAGTTATGCATTACATATACGAGGAACATCTTTACAAGTTTGCTGTAGTAAAACCATACCTTTGCACCTGGTTATACACAAGTTAAGTCACAACCATCTTCTCCTAAAACAGCTATTGACAACATTATTTCATGATAAGGGTTTGTATCACAACATTCAGGATTGCTTGTGTTATCAGAATTTAGCACAGATTATATAGTAGTTTTCTGCTCCTCCATTTTTTTCCGTCTCTGACCTTATCACAGTTTTGAAATACAGCTATTAAATGTCGTCCATCTATCCATTTAAATGAAAACTTCATTCAACATTATGCATTTTAATCCTGGACAACTGATCTAAAAGGGATGTAACTCTGAGAATGTGTCGGGCATTTTCTGTATTATTGTGATTTAAATCTTTCCTTTTGTTCCAGGTGAATAGTGTAACTAGCAAACTATATAAATTCCACCAACCTGATTAAAATTCAATCTCTTCTGTTTTTCAAGATGATTTGACAACAGCCGTTTAGTTCTTGTGACTTATGTCATGATCATGATTGCTAATTGTATCAGCCAATCAGATGAAGTCTTATCTTTGCATTTGGAGTTTGAGCAGTGTGGCTAAGATCATCACTGTATGCCAAATAATATGATTCACTTTTAGATTTTTGAAAGCTGCATTTCCATTGGCTAATTCAGAAGTGACTAGAACATGACCCCTGTCAGATTTTCACTTAGGACAGCGGAGATCTGATTATAATCAGACTGTATATTCCACATATTAAAAATCATGAATTCAGAAAGCAAAACTTTGATTTTTCTGTCCTTTCAGGGTTGCTACACTGCAGCAAGAGAGTTTGTGTTTTCTCAATCCACCGTCATGCTGGGTATAGGATTTTCCTTTTGCTTTACAATGGTAAGTACTAGTTGAAAATGTATATCCATTATTGTTGTTTGTATTATTTAAATTCATAGACAATCCAACAAGCAATTAAGAAAGATCATCATCTCTACCAGTAACAATCAATATCATGTTTTTGTGTTTGTGTTGCATATATATGCCATAAGATTTTTGTAAGTGACTTTAATGTAACAAGACTATAAAATAATAGGACTGTAGTTATCAACATTTGGATCAGCGAACAAGCAGTGACAAAAGCCATTATTTATATTTTTGGCTTGAATGCTTGTGACATTGAACTTGAACAAAAGACTACTGTCTGACATTATAATAATGTCTTTTATTATTTATTATGTATTTAGTTACAAGCAGGCTAAGCTGTCTTGTGGCTGTCTGTTACGTGACAGTACAGTAAAACCTGTCTACTCATGACCACTCATGAGAAAAGGTCAAAGTGGCATTTGTAGATAGGTGACTTCTGAAGGCAGGTTCAGCTTTCATACTTGGCTCATGACAAATGCATGTACTATGCACCGAATAGCATTATCATTATTACTAGTTGTTGTATCATTATTTTTCATATATTGTATAATAGCAATAGTAGTATGCTATTAAGATGCATCTATTTAGTGTATCTATTTAGCACACTCAAAACTCACAAAATTTTTTTTAAAAAAGGTTCCACATAAGGCTACTGTATCCAAACTTTGGTCCCATCAATAAGGTAACAATTGACATTCCATAGTAGTGATTAACCTGTACTTGTCAGAGTTTTGTTAGCAGTTCCTTTCACAGAATGGTTCCCAATGTTGCATCACTGTATACAAGGGAAACAACATTACTGTGTGTGTGAATTGGATTTGAAGTAGCATTAACAATTTTCCAGTCATATCACCATGATGTCTGCAGTGTGGCAGTTTATAGTGATATCTAGCAGTGGGGCATCATGCCGCAGACATATAGCATCATGTCCCACCCAGTCACATTGTCCAGACACCCTGCCTTACAATGGCCTGTTAATGCTGAGGTCCTACCAAGGCAGCTGCTAATACCATTTTTATAAGTTAATCGTATGGTATGACTCCGCCAAGGTTCAAACCTGTGACCTACCACATCTAAAGCCAATGCTCTAACTACTTAGACCACCAGTGCTGTCAACACGCATTACTAATGGTGCCTTTTATATATTTGGACATGTGCACATGCATGCAGTCATGTGCATGCATGCACACACACACACTTTTAAAACATATCTACCAACCATTGCAAGTGATTTAAGAAGAAACATCAGATGTACCTGTTTTGGAGGGGCCCTGAGTGGCTGAGTGGTCTCAAGCGCTTCCGTTATGGATCACTGCCATCTCACCTATGTCTGTGGGTTTGAGTCATGAATTCAGCCAATGTGGGTATGTGAGAAAGCTTGACAGTAGCTCCTCCAGGGTCGGAGATTCTTTGTGGGGTTTTCCTGGGTTCTTTCTCCACCAATAATACTGGCTGCCATGTATAGTCTATCTTGTGCTGAAAAATGGCATTAAACCCTACAACAACAACAACATGTTTTGGTGAAATAGTGTGAGTAAGTAGGAACTGTTAGCAGAACACTGGTTAAAATTTTTATTGTGTTTGATATTCACGTAATTAAAATTTTTCAGAAAAGAAGATAATTTACCAATTAGGTATTTCCTTCTTGCTTTTCATTTCAGCTTTTTGGAATGTTTCTGTCAATATGGCTTTATAGAAGGCTTGGACAGGAAGGCAGACAAGATTTTGCAGAAGATTATAAAGATTAGTCTTGAGAAGATTTTCGATGAAATGTGCCACATAGCGACAGGGAATTTTACAATTTTTTACCTGTGAATTAATATTTGTATAGAGTCATGAATGCACATAGAAAAAAATTGTTAACATGATTATACTTCAATCATAAAAGAAAATCTGGGCAGGGAAGGAGAAAAAAAACTTTCCTCAGGTTCCCTGGCACAGACAACAAGATTGTTTGCTCTTTATCCAGAATCAAATAAACAGTATTAGAGGTAGGAAAAATGTTGGATATTTTGTGCGTAATTTCGCCAAAATTGTAATTCTGGGTAAGTAAATTGCCATGTTAAGAGTAAGAGGAGATAAGGATACTCACCATAATCATGAAATACTTCCATTCAAACATTGTCTATAACTTTTGTACACGTTTTATTTTATATAAAATGAAAGAAAAATTGATCTTTTTTGTACATAAATTTTGTTACCTGTATCTAATACAGAGAGCAAAATTATAATTATTGTTTTCTTAGTTCCCTAAAATTTGTATAAATTTAAAAACAGAAACTTCCATATACTCAAAGGTAGAGAACAAAAATAATTTTCTTAGGTAATGTACCCTTTAGTTTAGTAACAATAATTACTCTATATGCAGATTATGACAGAAAACAAAAGTTATTGTATAAAAGTACCTATGATCCGAATTTAGAGAACCAAATATGATACTTTTTTAGGTACCACAATTTGCACAAACATGTTAAGAAAAGATTTCACCGTACCCAGATTTGAAAAAAAATGTTAGGCATTTTTGTATGGATTGATGATGACTTCAGACTTTAAGGGTACAAAAAATAACAGACAATTATTATCCCAAAGATTCCCAACCATGGAACTGCCTGTTTTCTTTTGGGTAAAAAAAAATAAATGAATCCTTACAAAATGTTTTATTGACATAGTATATGAAATAGTTATACAATTCTTGGTGACCATTTTTTTTTATCAAATGATTCAAACCTTTTTTTTTTATTACTCTTCAGAATTTTAATAAAGAATGAATTTGATTAAATATGATATTTTAGCCTGCATTATTTCTTTGGCCGACTAATTATCAAATACTTGTATATATTTTCAACAAATACAAAAGCAGATATACTTCTGCTTTAGATTTTTACAAATAATTATATTTGTTTTACAATATGTGAAATTATCAATAAAAAAAATATCAAATTAATGGTGGCCAACATTTTATTGTCTTAGTGTAACTTAGAACATTATTTCATCAGTGAAAATGAAAATTTATTCATATTTAATTTCAACCAACATGAAATACAGCTCTCATTTGTTATAGGGAAGTGGTTAGGAACCATAACTGCTTTAATAACAGCACTGTGTACCAAACCAATGTATTGTGAGAATAGTTAAAATGTTGATTCTTGCATGTATATTTATTTATTTTGGGCTTGGGGTGGCAATGGAATGGGGTTGACAAAATGCCAGTAAAATATACAGAACAAATGTCAGTTTAAATCAAATTGAAGTTTAACTTAATAATAATTGGTTATTAAGTCTTGTCAAATGTTTGTTTGAATGGAAATAAAGATAATATACTGCAGAGTTTTGTGCTGTATTCTTTCAGTTTATATTGTCTTACATTTAGTAGATCTGACCATACATTTTTCATACAAAGAATGATTTTACACACGTCAGTGCACTTGTCTGATCTACTTCTGAATTCTCATAAAGTTTAAAGTGATTTAAAATTATGAAAAGTTTCAGTCATCAAGATTAGTAAAATAATTGTATGATTAAATTCTGATTGCTGTTCAGGCCAATGCTTCATAATAATATTGAAAACATGATGTATTGCTTGAATTAAGAGCACATAATCATATGTTTACCACTTCTAAACACACTTTGAAATGAAATAAATGAATATCTAATTTCTATAGGTAAAAGCACAATAAGTAACATAAAGTTTTTCATGTCAGTTAAAAATCTCATCTCCAGTTCAAAGCACCAGTTTTTGCATTGATTACTGACTAAATGTTGTTGCATAGTTAATGCATTGATTACTAAATCTTGTCACACAGTTAATGCATTGATTACTAAATGTTGTCACAAAGTTAATGCATTGATTACTAAATCTTGTCACAAAGTTAATGCATTGATTACTAAATCTTGTCACAAAGGTAATGCATTGATTACTAAATCTTGTCACACAGTTAATGTTTTGATTACTGACAAAATGTTGTCACACAGCCTGCAGCATAGATACAATATTTCTGAAAAGCAAAGTAAAATAAATAAAAAATTTAAATGCATGTATTTATTCTATTTAAAATCCAGTCATGTTAAAAACAATCTTAATTACTCGCCAAAAGTTTTTATCCCAAAAATTATTCACTGTTATCACACTGTATTTTGTCCTGGAATAATTATATAGCCTGTCAGGAACATAGTAGTAATTGACTGAATACATTAATTGCTAAATAGAGAAAAACGAAGGGCTATGTTATGGAGGAATGCTCTATAATTGTACACTATAATGAAGGGCTATGTAGTGGAGGAGTGCTCTTTAATTTTCCATCACTATAATGAAGTGATTGATAATGGAGGAGAACTGTATCATTGTCCATCTTTATAATGAAGGGCTGGTAAAGCATGAGAACTGTATAATTGTTCATCTTTATAATGAAGGGCTGGTAAAGCGTGAGAACTGTATATATTGTTCATCTTTATAATGAAGGGCTTGGTAATGGGGGAGAACTGTATAATTGTCCATCTTTATAATGAAGGGCTTTGTAAAGGGGGACAACTGTATAATTGTCCATCTTTATAATGAAAGGGCTGGTAAAGGGTGAGAACTGTATAATTGTTCATCTTTATAATGAAACCTTGGTAATGGAAGAGAACTGTATAATGTTTCATCTTTATCATGAAGGGCTTGGTAAAGGGGGAGAACTGTATAATTGTCCATCTTTATAATGAAAGGGCTGGTAAAGGGTGAGAACTGTATAATTGTCCATCTTTATAATGAAGAATTTGGTAATGTAGGGGAACTGTATAAATTTATCATCTTATCAAAAGATTTATAAAGTAGTGTATACTGTTGAAATTCAACCATTGAAGTAATCTGACCTGATATATATTGTTTGCTACTGATGATCAACTATTGCATAATATCTATATACAGAGTTGCTCATTTCAGTTCATGAATATGTAAATTAGGTACAGATCAATTCAATTCATGGGCATTCCCAATGCAACTGACATCACCTCATCATCACTTATTGGTTTTCATCAAAAAATTAATGCATTGCCAGCATCACTTGGGAAATCTTTTAACCAGGTTTTGAGGACAGTTAAACACGTGCATAATAACAGTGTCTTATTTTCTTCAAATAAGGTGGAAAATGTACAGAAAAGACGCACAGTCGTATATTTAAAGTTTTTGGTTGCAACCAGATTTATCCCCAGCAATATGAATCAGTTGGTTAATTTCAACCATCCAGGAATATTAATGGGCAGAGCAGGACAGCTATCAGAAATTTACATTTTTTTGTTTTTTACTTAAATTTTTGGAATGGAAAGGACCTTTATTCTTCAGGTCCTCGAAGATGAATTAATATTCATGGGACATTTCAAGTAACTGTTATTAGTAAAGATAAAATGACATAAAAATTGGTACCCTAGCTATTAACATATGTTAATTGACTAAATAAAATTAAAACTGAAATTCACATTACTGGTTACATTTACTTATCGCTGAAAAGTAATTTCATCACTGGTCTCAAATTCTAATAGTCTCATCAGAAACATTGGATGATGTCAATAATAATTTGGAGTTTAAACCTAAAATTGTGTGAAAATGTAACATGAACCAACACCATGCAAACATGCATGAAAGGAATACATGTATATACTTATATAGGTCCAAATAAACAAAAATTTATATATGTTTGCCTATATGTAAATATCACCATCCATACTCATTTATAAGTTGGGCCCAACTGCAATCAGCATAGATTCATATTTGCCATTACATAATACTCTCGTAGATCAGGGTTTATGTTGTTTTTTCTACTTATTACTCTTAAACTAAGTATAAGTAAGTATAAGTATAAGTTATAAGTAAGTATAAGTAAGTATATGTCTGACAATAGACAGGTTGGACTATTTGTAAATATGGCACTAAACATGTCTGATAATACATCCAGTTAAAGACACCTAGACTTTGATGGCTTTCTGGATGAAGGAAAATAAATTGCTGTAAAACTTGATCATGTTACTTGCAGAATGATGCATCATGGTTGTACTAATTCAAAGAATGTCTGTTTTAGGGAATTTACTGAATCCTAATAATTTGGCTGTCTACAAGTGTACATAGCAGTATTTTCACATTTCTAATCTACATCTTTTTCTAGTCATTCCCTTGAAACTGTCAAGCAGGGTCACTTTCAAATTATGTGTAAATACCACAAAACAATGAAACAGTTAAATCTGTTGTATAAATTTCTTTGCTTTTTTTGTAACATACACGATGTGTAAATATGGATAGAAGATATAATGTAATTCCACAAATACATCTGTATTTAAAAATTACAAATTGTTATCTCATTCTGAAGCTGGTAATTGCTACAGTATTTCTACTGCTAAAGTACTGGTTATTTGCTACTTGCCCCCCAAAATATGGATTCTTAATATGCTAATTTTCACCAAATATTACGATTTTGTAGTTGGTGTTGTGCACATAAAACAATATTGTATTTTATCATGTACTTATGAGTCAAATATAGATGAATATTGGTGAAATATTTTTTTCCCATGTTAAAAATATAGTTTTATATACAAAATTTCCCATTATGCTATGCAGCGATTGAATACATTTTCCAACAAAATTGATGCTTGCAATGAACAGATTAGATTATATGGTAGAGAATTAAAAACCTGTGTTACTTTTCAAGAAATTTCAATTATTACTTACCAAAAATTAGACTTGCCACCATTGTTTCTCTTCAAAATTATGTCCTCTGTTATACATAGTGAACAATATTAGAAACTACAAGTTGTTTCCCAATGTTCTGTTTGCTCTGGTTGGATTCAGTAAACTTATTTTATAAATGCTTGAAATGTAATTTATTACCTGTATTACCTGAATTACCTGTACTGCTATATTTATAATCAAGGGTTGGAATAAGATTCAAGTGGAGGTAAACTTACAAAACTGGGTAATACTATATAGGATGAGCTTAATTTTCTAAGTTTTGATTCAAAAACAAGATTGGTATATAATAAAAGGACAGGTTTCTTTTCTGGCACAAATATTGAATATATATCTTTGAATGGTACAAGAAGCCTCCATGTTTTCAACCTGCTGCATCACCACTCATTACAATTTAGCATTTATTTGCACCACATTGTGAAAGTAGATCATGAAGTATTGTAGAAAATGAAAATAATGAAAATGTATGCATTTAGATGTCCTTCATTTTCATATTTTACCATGTGACAAGTTTATACGCAATGTTTTTATTGTATATGATAATTTTTACTCATTCTGTATGTATGTAATGTAATACAAAATTGTGCATTCCATAAATAAAAAAATGATTTATATACTATTCATAGGTAAATTTACTTCACATTTTCATTTCTTAATGTAAAATCTTATTAAGAAAATTATTTCTGCAATGTGCTAATGGAACTGGAGAACTGAACCATTCACTTACAAGTCAAAGACTGTTCCAGGGTGCTTCAATTTATATATATATATATATATATATATATATATATATATATATATATATATATACTCTCACTCACATGTTTAGTCAAACTGCAAACTATGTCAACCCTGATTTTCCATCACTTTCTGCACTAGCAGATTATGCCCTGCATTGTTTGCGCTACTGCTTGCTCCTGACAATTGCGTTGCTTGTGTCACTGATTGACCTTAACAATCTGCATAGACCTAGGTAAGCCAGCACAGATGTGATGGCAGATCTGGATCTGTGCAGTTGGACTTAACCTATTGTGAGTGTATCTTGTGAGTGTATCTTGTTTTAAATAAAGCAGGATATTTTAAAAGGTACATTTGTGAAAGAGCTCATCAGTTTTGTACTATGTTTTCAAAAACATCATAGAATAGTGTTTATTTTTATTTACATGCTTCAGATAACCTTGAAATGTCCTTGAATTTTGATATTTGCCTGAACAATCTTTGAGTTTCCAAAAAGTGATTTTCTTTAAGAATATCTCAAATATTCCCTTCTTTTTATCAATACCTCCATGAATTTAAGAAGGAAATACAATGTTTGAAGACAAAACAAATTTAGTCCACTTTTGGAGAGTTTTATTCTTGGGACCACCTGATTAGTGTAATGTTTTTATATTTCTTTAAATATAAAAATTATGATACCTTAGGAATACTATCACTACATCCCAATCACACCTCATAGCTAAAGTATTTAGCAATGGGAGTTCAATACTGAACAGCTACATATGTGGCCATGATCTCTTGTTGATATAGGGATTGGTGCCAAATTCCATTTGAACCTTTCTTAATGCTTCTACTTGTGCCAAGTAGCACACACTCTTCTTTTAAGAAACCATCAAAATCATCTTCTGTAAGTTTTTATGTTCAACATTAGATCAGATTTTTTCAGGGATGTATTTTCCAACTTTGTCTTCTTTATTTCACAGAGTCTTTCTATCTATTATAGAATTACAACTTTGTTGTAAAATGAGGTGCACTTCTGTATTGGTCTCAAGTGTGTCCCCTGATCTCGGGGCAATAATACTATGATTAATTGTGTTGTGCAGGTAATGTTTCTACTGTAGACAACTCTGAGTGCAGGAGTTTTTTTTAAACCTCACACTGCACACATATTTCTGTACAAATTCTGCTTTAAATTGGTTGGATGCATAGTAATGTTTCTATAGATAATGTATATCGTAGCATCCACTTTGCATTTATTGAAAGTTAAACTTTATTGACTTTACCTGTATAGACAGTCTAGCCTACACCATATATTTTCTAATAGTGTCCACTTTACTGCTATTAAATTTGACTCTGTATGTTTAGGCAGTCTCTTGGCTCTCTCTTACAGGTAAGTTTACACCATATATTTTCTAATAGTGTACACTTTACTGCTATTAAATTTGACTCTGTATGTTGGCAGTCTCTTGGCTCTCTCTTACAGGTAAGTTTACACCATATATTTTCTAATAGTGTTCACTTTACTGCTATTCAGTTTGACTCTTCATTGACTCTGTATGTTTAGGCAGTATCTTGTATCTCTCTTACAGGTAAGTTTACACCATATATTTTCTAATAGTGTCTACTTTACTGCTATTAAATTTGACTATGTTTAGGCAGTCTCTTGGCTCTCTCTTACAGGCAAGTTTACACCATATATTTTCTAATAGTGTTCACTTTACTGCTATTTAGTTTGACTCTTCATTGACTCTGTATGTTTAGGCAGTATCTTGTATCTCTCTTACAGGTAAGTTTACACCATATATTTTCTAATAGTGTCCACTTTACTGCTATTAAATTTGACTCGGTATGTTTAGGCAGTATCTTGTATCTCTCTTACAGGTAAGTTTACACCATATATTTCATAATAGTGTTCACTTCATAGTTGCAGTCAGTACCTTAATACCTTTGTATAGGCTGCCCTTTCCTCTACGGTAAATTTACACAAGAAGAGGGTTGCCAAGAATTGTCCACTCCTTGGGATCATAAAGCATGACATGACTGGAAGGCTAGTTTCAGCTGAATATGCACATGCTGGGATTGTACACTGATAGATCTATTTGCAACAAGATATAATTTTTTGAAGTTTGAGGGCCCTCCCTTTTGAAACATTAGGAGAAGCAGAGAATTTCTCACAACAGTGTAAGCTTGAACATAAAGCATCAATATACTAAAGAGCTAACTTCCTACTTTGACTTTCTGAAAAGAAACAATCACAATACAGGCTACTGTAACATTTCCACATTCTCTGACATGCATCATCATAACATAAGAGAGGATATTGAACATAACAAAGACCTGTCTCATCTTCTGTCAAATTTTGATTTCACATGCACAAGGCCACTACCTCTATGCACAAAGTAAAATCTATCCTGGGTAGTAACCTGGCCGAATAAGATACCATTAGGCCCTCTCTCTAGAGCTTCACTGGTTCACATCTTGTATAAGACATGCCCTCTTCATATCAGCAGATAGAATGAGCTCAATATATGCTTTGTCAGTTGACCTTTCAGTTCAGAGGATGGGTCATTGCCACTCATGATGGTCACTGCTTTCATTGCCAAGAACAGACTCCTGGTCATCTCTGTTGTGATGAAACCTTTCTAGCCTGGACCCTTCAATTAAAGTATGTCTACAGGATCAGGTGAGAGCTCATTGAAGTGGTACCTGAAAAGGACAGCAGTTGAACCTTACTGCATATGTGGGAAAGAAAACTTTCTATTTCCCTAAAGCCATGTTTCAGTATCCGGAGTTATGGACTCAACCTATAAGCTGCCTCACATACTTTAGGGGACTGGAGATGGGTTTTTTTGGGCAAGGGGATATAACTCCCTACACCTCTTACATATTTTAGTAAGATTTTTTTTCCAGTTAATTTATTTGAAGAAGAACCAATTTTTCTAGTAAATAATGTTTTTTCAATAGTACTTGACAGATCATAATACGGATACACAGTTACACCCTACTAGACTGCTCCAGTGGCCTACTGGTTAGAGTGTCCACCTCAGATGTGGGAAGTCCTGGGTTTGAACCTCAGCCAATTCATACCAAAGACTTATAAAAATAGTACTAACAGCTACCTCGCTGCACGCAGAAAATAATGAGAGGTTAGTATTAGGACTGGTCAGCCTGGTGTCAGGATAATGTGACTGGGTCGGACATGATGTCACATGTCTGTGGCATGATGTCTTAGTGCTAGACACCACTATAAACTGCCACACTGCAGATGTCAGCAATATGACTGAATTTTTTAAAATATCTAAATCACACACACACACATCATATTAGGATAGCATGTATTCTGTTGCAATTATAGTAACTGAGGCATACACAGGTTTTGGCATCAATCTCTATATCAAGTTGAGGTCCGTATGACTGCTGTATATAAGACCAGACAGCATTCAGTTTACATAGCTGGGAGAGCAGGATTTGTGATTTGTGAGGCAATGATAGAACTACTAAGGTATAATCAAGCAAGTATTATCAAATACATATATTTTACTATAAGACTTGGTTTTTCATGTATTGATGCTGTTGATCATGGTGGTGCAGTTACAAATACTTAAGAAGTCTTGTAATAAATAACATTGGTAGAAATTTAGTTTTGTAAGATAAATGAGCCTTCAAAGAAAATTCTTTAAAACTCCTTGAATAAAAACTCTTTAAAACTCCTTGAATAAAAAAATCAGCAGAGCTGTACAGGGAAATTGTACAAAATAAAGTTACCACTTCAACAACCTTTCAATGCCAAAACTTTTTTTGGTACCGAGTACCTTTTTCTCTGTGAAATTTATTGTTTCAGTAAACGTTTTACATGTGTATGTAAGTGGTGGCACCATAGTCATAAGAAATGAGTCTTAGAAGTTTCCGAGTCATTGTATTTTCTTTCCTTAGATTTTTTGGAAGAAATTTTTGTTTTATTTACAAATACATATATTATTGCAGCATTTTATAAATATTTAAATATTTATTGTAACAATTTAAATGTTCCTTTATCTTATGAAAATACCTTGTTCAAAACTGTTTCACCTGGGAAATATTAAATTGATTGATATTCAGTTTTTTCAGCTAAATACAATTCTGATATTGAGACTTTTGTGTATTCTTGTAGTTTGCAAACTATAGGTTTGAATACTAGTGAATTTCATCCAAGATTTTTACTCATTGTAATGTCATTAATTTGTAACTTTGTAAAATAAATGCAATTTCTTGTGCAAAGGTTTTCTTTCTTTTTTTATTGATATACCATTATTACTAATTAGAGAATTATTAGAATTCATATAAAATTGAGACTTTGAAATCATGGGTGTCAGTTTTCAAGGTTTAGCCCCCCCCCCCCCCCTCCACAATAAAAAAAAACAGTGTTTAAATTTGTATATAAATGGCATTTTTTAATGACCTTATCAACTTGCATTTTCAATTTGCAATTGTATGTTGATGACACCCAAATATACAAGTCTAGCCACCCAAATGAAGTTGATGCTACCATCCATGGAGTAGAGAAGTGCATTTCTGATGTGAAATCATGGATGACAAGTAACAAGCTGCACATGAATGATGATAAAACTGAGGCTATTCTGATCACAACACAAAGACTTTCTCATTCACATCCTATACCTCAGACAATAAATATCAGCAACACCAACATTAAATTCTCAGTCAGTACGGAACCTAGGCGTTACTCTAGACAGTACTCGCACATTGCACCAACATGTCATGAACATATGCATGGCTGCATATCTTGAATTGAGATGCATCAGTTCTATTCGTAAATATCTTTCAGCTGATGCCACTAAAACACTTGTGTGTTCATTAGTACTTTCAAGACTGGACTATTGTAACTCAATTCTGTCTGGTTTGTCACAATATTTACTCCAGAAACTTCAAAACACAGCTGCACGGATCATCTTTAGAGTACCTCGATCAGAGCACACCTCACCACTGCTCTGTACCCTACATTGGCTATCAATTCGATACAGAATCAAACACAAAATTTGTTCTCTGTGCTATGTTTCAATGAGAGACTCGAGTCCAGCCTCACCCATGTGTATACACCAGCTAGATCCTTACGCTCTTCTTCTGATAATCGTATACTCATTGTTCCCAAGGTGAAAACAAAGATATATGGACAATGTTCGTTTGCACACCAGGGCCCGGCGACGTAGAACGAATTGCCCATTGAAATTAGACACAAAGACACAGTGGTCCCTTTTAAGAGTGCTCTTAAGACTCACCTGTTTCGACTGCAGGGACAAAATAAGCGACCTAATCATGTTTTGTATCTTATATGTTTTCAGCATGTTTTTATGTTTTCCGATTTCATTCTTTCATTCTTTTTGTCATTTGTTGTTCTGTAGTGTAGTCATATCATTATTGATGGTGTAAAGCACTTAGAGCTTCGAAAGATTAGGCTCTATACAAAGTCCTCATTATTATTATTATTAAACTGCTCACCAGGAATTACCTATGGACACTGAATGGCCTCTTGCTTTTGGGTCACAAGATTAAAAACAATGATCATTTTAATGATTTTTTTAAATAATATAGATTTCTGGGCAGCTGAAGAAGACAAAATTTATCATGCAAGGAGAAAGTTTCTATTTGACAGTATCCATAACACAATAAAATTATACAAGAAAAAAGGGCTGAGAATTGAACTTAATCAAGGTCTAAATAATATTAAATAATAACTCGTGTTCCGAATATGATTCAAGTTCACCAAGTCCTTCAAATGTTATTTAGTGGAAATTAAATTGATGATGGTTAGATGAATGGGATGTGACGTGAGAGGGTTAATTGAATGGAATGTGATGTGAGAGGGTGAATTGAATGGGATGTGACATGAGAGGGTGAACTGCATGGGATGTGACATGACATGGTGAATGGAATGGAATATGATATGACAGGGCAAACTGTATGGGATGTGACATGACAGTGAACTGAATGGGATGTGACAAGACCAGGTGAACTGAATGGGATATGATATGACAGGGCAAATTGAATGGTGTGACATGATGGTGAACTGAATGGGATGTGACATGACAGGGTGAATTGACTGGATGTGATATGACAGGGTGAACATTGTTAACTGTGCTCCCCTAATTCAATATGACTTAGACATAGAAAAAATGAAGAGAAAATCTATGTGACTATTTATAAAAGAAACTAATTTTATGATATATGGATTGATGAGACAGACATATGTGATAGACAATCAGACATACATAATGCTGTATTCACTGCTCGAAAGATATGGCAATGGGATAAAAGATATATGGCTTTAAAAAAAAATGTAATGTGAGGTTTTATTATCACTCTGAAATCAGGGTGATCAATTTGTGAACAAGGTACATGGTATATAATTATAGAATATAAACAAAGGTATTTAATTATTATATCAACATTTTTAATCTTCCAAATATGTGACATTAAAATATCATCATAAGTCACATTTATAAAATCAAATTTACAGTGAAACAAGCCTGTCATCTATATAAATATGCAAGTTAAATATGCAAAAGCTCTAGTATTAATGCATTCTATCACCAATTTTTATCATTTTATATTAACCTGGAATATGTGTATTTCTTTGAAGGCAGAACAACTCTTGTTGGCTTTTGAAATGTGTGGATTTATCTGGATTACATATGAGGTTTCTTGAAGGCAGAACAGCTTCTGTGCAATATTGAAATTTGTAGATTTACCTGGTGTATGTGTTTCTATTAAAGGCAGAACACCTTGCTGGGTTTGAAATTTTTGCAGATTTACCTGAAGTATGTTTCTTTTCATGGCATAATACCTCTTCAAGGGTTTTTAAGTTTGTGGATTCAAGTAAGTGCAATCCATGAAAACTGGTAAACCATGGAATAAACATGCCACAAGCAAACTGCTGACTGTGTGTATTTCTATATTTAACATAACAATTCACTTTTATTTCATACATATAAACCAATTTTAAATTGAAAGACCAGTAAAACAATACTGACATGGGAATGAGAACAAATATTTCCTTTCACCCTTCATTCTTGTCAATCAAAGAAATAACAATTCAAAAACTAAATTCAAACAACTTTGTTCACTACACAGCAGAACGTGTAAGCAATTATAAAAATTGTAGCAGTTCTCAGTCTTGGAGCGAGATCAAAAAAATAAATCTTGTCAAATTTTATTACCTTAAATATTATAGATTTTTGTGAGCCAATATTGATAAAATATATAAATAGTCAAAATTAAAACCCCACTCTTTGAACAATGTTTTTTTAAAGTTAACAAAAAATAACCACTATGGCAGACAGTAAAACCAATATAAACTTTCCATAATATAACCAATTTAGAACACCACATTACCAGTATCAATCCTGATGATAATTTGGGAAATGGAGAATTGTTCATAAAACAAATATGCATACTGATTGGGGTTGATGCTGTTAAAATGTGATCAAGAAGTAGAACAGTGTAGACTTTGATTTACCTTCAGAAAATGTAGTCTAGCAAATCAGGAAATACACTATTCAGATGCAATTAAGTAGAACAGTAAAGACCTCTATTTATTTCAATAAAACGTTAGAAAATTAGGTACATGAAGACATGAATGACACAAATGTAAAGTATTTCAGTAAAAAACAAACTTCATTTGTGTTAAGCCATCTTTTTATTCAGCTAGAAATTAAATGATTACAATATTGAGCTTCCTTTTTCCAATTATTTCACAATGATGCTGATCTAGGGTGTGGACAGATGGATTGACTTTTCAACATGCACTGGAATGCAAAAACATTATGCTGTGTCAGGCATACAACAAGGCACGCCTGATAAACATCACATCTGTTAATCTGATTGTTTTATGGATCTTACATTTTAAATGAAAAAGTGATCATCAGACAAACACAAGAACTACACTGTGTCCAAGTGTTTGAACTCATAACCGGTGTCACATTTATAGCTAATGGTTTAGGTGTGTGTCCAAGTGTTTGAACTCATAACCGGTGTCATATTTATAGCTAATGGTTTAGGTGTTATTAGGAATGATGTTAAACAATTTCTGTTACTGTTATATACTTACTTGTAAGTCAGGTCTGATCACAAACAACACAGTCTTTGATCTGCTGATGCATAATGTGCCATCATATCAGGATCTTATTCTACTCAATATTCATTTCAGCTAAATGCACACACCCAGATCTGATGGTGCATTATGTGATGGCAAATCTGGGTCTATGCATTTTACAGATCAGACTTACATGCGAGTACATTCGATAACTTCATTGTCAATAAGGAGTATTTTAAAACAATATAAAAATCAATATCTCATACACACCTCCACAAATCCAAAATAATTTAGGCCTATGGTATTCCTTTTTTTATTTTGATGGCATGATTTACACTTGCAATAATTCAAATCCAATTCATCCAAACAAAGGCACTTTAGCAATTTAGAATCAAACATACAACACAAATATACAAATCAATAAGTGAAATAAGGTGCAAAAAATCAAACATGTTAACATTATATATATATATATATATATATATATATATATATATATATATATATATATATATATATATATATATATGCATGCATGAATCTACATGAGACATAAAGGTCTGAAATACTCAAGATATTTTAAAAGCTGTGAAATTTACACAAATGTAAACAACATAAATTTACAATGTACGAGTCAAGAAGTTTGTATATTTTCACACCGGAAGAGCCACTGGATTTTATCTAGTTCATATGGCAGAAAACTAAAAAAAGTGATCTTAAGATGAAGTTTAAAAAAAATAAAGCTGAAACTTTCAAGTTGCAAAACCCTGTATATTTTGTCCGTTTCTTTTTGACACAAGTTTATTGGTATAAATATTAAGCAAGCTATCATCAACATGTCACAGTACATCAAATTAGGATTCTACACTGTACCATCATGAGTTATGAATAAACAAATTCTATCATGCATTGTTAATACTCAAGTTGGTACTGCTCCATTTTTGTCAAGTCCACATAGTTAGAAGTGAGATATAGCTGACTCCAATGTTTGTTAAAGTTTGGGTAAAGTTTGTAATCTGCATACATATCCTGAACCATTTAACCACCTCTCATCATACAGAGTTACTAAACTAAGACACTTTATTCTGTAACATATCGGCTCACTGGTCTAAATTTGCAAAATTGCACATACATGTATATAAGACTGAGAAGAAAAACAATTTCTATAAAATTTAAAAGGTGAAAAAGTTGTTCAATTCATTATTCTATAAGTGTGTCCTTTTAACTGCTGTATATTACTGTCACCCTATTTGTAATTTATACTTGTGTTAGTGATTTTAACTGCTGTATATTACTGTCACCCTATTTGTAATATATACTTGTGTTAGTAATTTTAACTGCTGTATATTACTGTCACCCTATTTGTAATTTATACTTGTTTTAGTTATTTTAACTGCTGTATATTACTGTCACCCTATTTGTAATTTATACTTGTGTTAGTGATTTTAACTGCTGTATATTACTGTCACCCTATTTGTAATTTATACTTGTTTTAGTTATTTTAACTGCTGTATATTACTATAACCTTGTTGGTAATTTGTACTGTTTTAGTGGTTTTAACTGTTGTATAATGAGCATTACTTTAATTTACCTATTGCTAATTTGTACTGTATTATTTTTACCTGTTGCTAATCTGTACTATTTTTGTGATTAAACTTCTCTATAATGGGTATTATTTTTACCTGTTGCTAATAATCTGTACTATTTTTGTGATTTAACTTCTCTATAATGGGTATTATTTTTACCTGTTGCTAATCTGTACTATTTTTGTGATTTAACTTCTCTATAATGGGTATTATTTTTACCTGTTGCTAATCTGTACTATGTTTGTGATTTAATTCTGTATAATGGGTTATATTTTTACCTGTTGCTAATTGGTACTATTTTTGTGCCTCCAATCATGTGTAAAAATTAAGATATAAACATTCACATCTGCTATTATGCATTTTAAAATTTTCACTATTAATTGGTTAACTCTAAATAATTTGCCAATCTTTAACTGCATTTTCAAAGTTAGGTGGTAAAATCTAAACATGCCAATCTTTTACTGCATTTTCAAAGTTAGGTGGTAAAATCTAAACATGCCAATCTTTAACTGCATTTTCACAGACAAGAAGCTGGTTATAGAATGGATCCACCCAACACACCACACCATGTAACATGACTTTGTGGCTAACTGTACATGAGAAACTTAGCACATTAAAAACTTTAAGATTGATGTGTGGACAAATGGATGAATACATGGACAGGCATTTGGATGACAAAGGGAAACAAATATGGTAAGCTTCCACCATGATGAACTTGACAAAAATTAAAATTAAACTATTACATTCTTATAAAGACAAGAAATCATTATGCATTTTTTTCTGTCAAAAACATTTTCATCCGAATTCGCTCATTTAAGACTAAACTGTAATATATCAAAAACAACAAAATGAAAGACAGCTTTGTGTACCCTATTTGTTGTATAAAACACTGGTTCTAACACAGAATGAAAACAAGAAAAACAAACTGAAATTTGACAAAATATAGTTGTATAGTTTAACAAGAACAGTTACTGGCAAATAAAACTAGTCCCCACATACAATAGTAATGAGAAAGGTCTTAATACCTTAAGATTTGGCACAATATTTCTATATAGATAGGCTTAAGGTGACAAATCCCTCACACAAATGGGTTACTGAACAAATATATTGAAATCTCACCTGCAAAATAGTTTCCAAATCAAAACAAATACCCAGTTACCAAAAAGAAGAGTTATCTCTCCTGATACTCACTGTCCTTTTTTTAAGTAAATCTTGCTATTGAACAATTAATGAAAATTTAAAATTCCTGCCTCTAAATGTGATAGAAATAAAAATCTGAATCAGCACAATTATGACATAAAGAATAATAAATTCTACTTTTGGTAATACAGTAAACAATTTCATCAATGAATTGAATACTTAAAGGAAGACTTAAATACCTTACACTGTAATCAGAAATCTTACTTTCTGAGACATCTCACATACGATATGAAGACTTGATGCACATTCCTTCACTGTATTAGGAGAAGCAACCCATTAATTGCAACCAAAATGTGACTTCCATCTCTATGGAAACATCCAAGCAATTTTTTGGCACACAACTTGATTTTGCACGGATGTCGCAAAAGGAATGCTAGGTAGCTTTCAACATGGCTTATGGGTATAATAGTCGAAGAAAATACCAATAAAAATTGCGTTTCTTTGCAACATTGTTTAAATGGTGTGTACATTTCAATTAGGTACAGCTGACTACCTCTGACATTTTTATTTTCATGTTAAAAAAGTTTGACTTTGGTTTGTTTTTTGAACTTACTTGCAATCTAACATGAATCATCACAAAAGAAAATTGATTCTGAATAATTTTTCTTTTTGGTCTGACACAATGTCTTTTTAATGTTTGGATGATAAAGATATTGATACTTGATAATATATTTTTCATGATGTTACAAAGGGAAGACACTCCTTACATTACATCCACCAACTACACACCTGCTTCCCATGATATAATCAGAATACAATCTATAAAAACTTCAAACTCAACAATGGTGGACCAACCATGGTAATTTGCAATGTGGCATTCCTCATGTATTGTCGAACAAACTTACAACATGGAAACTGTCAATGTTTTACATGGTTGTGGGGAAATATTCTAAGAAATTAAATCTTGCTAGAAGTTGATTGCATCGATTCAAAATTTTTTGACATTGCTTAAATTATCTGGTTGAAAAATTCAGTGCAAGTGAAATACTACTTTCATAATGATCATCTAAGCTACGTTAAGCGATGTACAATAATGGCAATTAACTAGAAATAAACAGTGCTAAGTGGGAACCAACTATTACTAAAAATAAAGACCCTGCCAACAAACAGTGGAGTACATGTGAAAAAATGCAGCCTTTACATGCATGCATGCATCCATCCGTACATACATAAACACCTCCAAACGAATTGAGAAAGAAAAGGGGGTTCCAAATTTTACTAGCAAGATATTTTTCTTAAAATCAACATTGCCCAAAACAATTAGTAAAATTCAATTTAAATATATATAAGAAGGTATGATAGCTGTATTAAGAAAAACATACAAAGATATTTTGGATCATTACAAGTACTAGAAAATGTATTGTTTTCCTTCTTGAGTTGATGTTGCTTCAGTTTAAATATTATCCTTCCATCATTTGCTCTTTTCTGGACTATTTATTGAAAACATACCCTTTTTATCAAAGAACCAAGCTACAAAAATTTCCCCACAAGCATTATTTTATATCATTCTTATGCTTCTAAAAATAAATTATTCTATTTCATTAAATAAATTTACAACCTCAAAATACAAAACTAATTAACCGACATATCAGTTGTAGTGTGATGGTGAAGCTTGAGTCAAATAGTTTCTCAAAACAAGTATTTTGGAATGTTAATAAAGTATGGTAATAAAAAAAAGAGGTGGATTACATGTATCTTTTTGATATGTCATATGCACATACATGCTGGAACTGTGAAGATAAATGCTATGACCGAATGATGCACTGCTAACACTGCAATGTACAAAGCTGATGTTAATAGTTCAAATGTAGGATTTTGAGAAGTCTCATAAGTTAGAAATAAGATAAGTTTTTACACTTTTACTGCAGTATGGTTTACAACTATAAAGCATCTTAACAACAAGGAAAATCATAAGGACTAAATAGTATAACAGAAAATCTCAAAATAGATGCAAGTTTTAAACCCAATTTATATCAGTTCAAGCTGTCTTATAAATGTTGCTGAGGGGAGATATAACTCAGGCAAAGTATTATACTTTTCTAGTAAAAAAATAAGTTTCTTCAATAATAATTACCTAATTATAACGACCTTAGGAGTGTGATCACAACCCCCAAGCTAAAAGATGTCTGCACATCTGTGTGGGAGCCAGAGTCATGGTGCCAAATTCCATAAGATTCTATACTTCATTTACTAATGTAGCTGAAAGCATGCTTGTCAGAAGGACGTGACAGTCAGGAATGTCAGGAGGGTGTATCCATATTATGACTGGGAATTGTATTATTGAGAAAACACTTTTTACTCCAAAACTTGCATTCTCCTTCAAATATGTTACCCAGTCATACTACCTTAGGAGAACAGGTAAGAGGTGGAGGGAGTCACAACATCTTATCCCAACAGGCCATCTCCAGTCACCTATGGTATGTGAGGCAGCTTTTAACTCTTTGATACCACTTTGCTGGAGCAGTGACACCGTATACCTAGATGCGAGTATGTGGGCCAAGTTTTCCGCAAACAAAATCCAGTGGAAGTCATAAAGCCATGTTATTTGGAAAGGTAGTCTGTTGCACTGCTGTTACAGATCCCACCAGGTCTAAATGAACCCTTTTTTTTTTTAAAGAACTTCAAAATGATTATGTTGAATTTCATCAGTTCTTTTGGGCAAATAAGACAATACTTTTTATTTTGATAAGCTCAACAAGCAACTATAAATAAAATAAGGGAGGGGTATGATTTAGATTTATAGGGACCCAGGGCATCAGGCTACTCGGTTGTTGTTAACTCAAAGGAGGCATAATGATTGGCGAGGATAAGCTGTGTTCTACTTATAAAGAAAACTTCCACTGATAACAGGTCCACCAAGTTGCCTGTAACGATGATGGTCCAACCAAATGTTTGCAGTCCAAGCTTATTAACATACGTTTCAACATTCCCAGGCCAGATACATCACTTCAGAAGATGAGGATTTCTATGTGAAACATCTTATATCATGCTTTAATGAAACTAGATAGCAACCACTGCTGTGAAAAGATAGGTCTACTGAAACTCAATTCTTGTAGTTGTCTTTTTAAACAATTCAAAAGACAGCCATATGATCAGATTGTGGTAATTTATTAAACACTTGCTGGTCTTTTCTTAGCTAATATATCAATGCATGCTGGGACTCTGAACAAAGTTTTTGATGGATCAGGAGGAGGCTGATGAAATTCCAGTGGTAAGACCTCTTCAATTGATGCTAAGGCAGCAGTCTTATCTGCCATTGTTGGGTCAAGAAAAGATTGTGAATCAGAACTGTGAAGCTTGCCAATAGTGACAGCTAACCTACAAGAAATAGGTCTAGATTAGACTCAGTAACTTCATTTTGATTATTATGAGTCATCTATAGTCGTCAAAGGGCATCTGGCATCTAGGATTGAAACATCTTTGTATTTGCAGCTGCTGAAGTTTTGTTGGGCTATCCTAGAACTGTTAGGCGCTGATCTTTGATGGCATAGGAATGAAATAAAACTGTCGAAGAACAAGACCTATATGACTCTATAAAATATAATTAATGGCTCATGGCTTATGGCCGATCAAATCAACTGGGGTACTAACCTGGTCACAGAGCATCCTTATGGGCACTGTGATAATATCTTATTTGGGCCGATTATATGTCTGTATTCTGCTGTTGGGATGGAATACAAGACTTAAGATCAATGTATGTGTGCCAAAAATTCGACATTAATAATAACCTTATGTAATAAAAAAAATCTGATGGAACATGGCCATCTTTTTCTCCCTACTGGACTAATACACTGCTAAAGAAAAGTACCGGTAATAGTGATAGATTATATAGGTAAAATGAACAATGTTTAATACAAAAATTCCCTACACAACCTAATGGTTTGTAATAGTATACATACAGTTACTGACCGAAAGAATACAAAAGGTCAAGTATGCAACCAGGGTAACATAAAATATCACAGACATGTACAATGTACAGCAAAGATGCTGTTCTAATAAAAATGAGAAATAGTTTAGTACACTCAATAAGAATACTTCACTTATATAAGAAACTCCTTCAACTCACTCTATAGTGATATAACTGATGATACTGAATGTTATTTAGTGTGCTACTTTACACAAGTAGTAACTGAGGTATAGATGGCACCATTTCCTATCTTACTCTGACTCCCATCTATGTGGACAAAGTTTAGCTTTTATAGGTCAAATTTTAGCTTTTATAGGTCACATTTTAGAATTAATAGGTTAAATTTTAGCTTTTATAGGTCAAATTTTAGCTTAGGAGAGTTGGATTTGAGGCAGCGGCCATATTATAAGGCATTAATAATGGGTAATGTATTTGAAGAAGAAATATGTGAATACATAACTATACTGATGGAAGGATAATGGTAAACTTGATACATGCAAACCCCAAAATAGGTAAGAATCTAATATACTAAACAGCCAAAACAAAATGAACAAAATACTACCATAAACTGAAAAATATCTGACCCCTTTTCACTTTTCAAAATTTGGGGGGAAAAAATGCTTGCATCCCTTCAATCTTTCAAAGGCTTGTTTGTTCTACAAACATTCTCCTAATGACAGTGACTACATTATTTAAAAAAATATCAAGCTATGATTTAAAAAATATTATTTTAGGGGTGCTTTTTGCTGGTAAGTCTATAATTCTGAAAAATGTCAAACAATTATAGATCTTTCCAGCTTCACTGGTTCATTTAAATATGGATTACAATACACAGCACTCCAATATAAATAACAAAGACTGCCTCTACAAAGTTTTCAGTATACTCCCGCAGCAACTGCAAAAATTGCTTATCATGCAGAAAAAATATTCAGACTAAAGTACTGTGACCTATGGAATGTTAGTTCCCAGGATTCGTGATAACAGACATCAAACAATAACAATAGCCCAAGCAAACTCTGCCAAGTAGCCAAACAACTCTGACCAAGAAATCTGGATCAACCGAATGCTTTCTGTTTGTATTTTTATTTATACGTTGTTGCCATATCTAATTGTGGAATAGCTTTATTTGGAGAGAAAAAAAACTGTAAAGATCTTCAAATTAGGTTGCTTTCTGTCCAATGTCATCCAGTTCTGTCGAGTGGCTTTAGTGAAGTCATGTTATTTTCATGTTCTTAGTAACTGTGGTCATAGTAGCATCCACAAATATGAAAGATTTTGATGCCATAATGCTTGCTTTAAAATCATGTGAAAATTGATCTTAGCGCATCCACTGAACAAATATGAAAGATTTTGATGCCAGAATACTTGCTTTAAAATCATGTGAAAATTGATCTTAGCGCATCCATTGAACAAATATGAAAGATTTTGATGCCAGAATACTTGCTTTAAAATCATGTGAAAATTGATCTTAGCTGTTCCTGAGAAACTAAATAAATAAAAAATGAATATCAGATGAAGCTTAAGGGATGATGACACATGATGATCAAAGGGTCATATCGTCAGTTCACTTGACATAATAACCACGTTTTTAAACTGATTACCGTGATTATCAACGCAGAAGTACTTTGAACAGTGGATAAAAACCTGAGATAAGTTTGGGGGGGGGGGGTGTATTTTAAAATATCATTGTTCATAAAACCTGCTTCAGAAGCTGTTTTCATAGTCCAGCCATTGAAACCAGATAATACTTTGTGGTCAGAAAGTTAGGTTGTATATAGATAGAAAATATCTAAGTGGTCATAAAATAAGCACAAATACTTCGCTTGTGAAGTAAAGCCTAAAAGGAAGCTCAGAGTAATCTTTCCTTAGTTGTAAGAATGTAGCACTTACAGCTGTATCTAATTATCACTTCTTGATATTGTGATACTAACATGAACTACACCCAAGAAATAAACTACAAATTCAAAATTTCCATAAAGTCATTAAAGCAAGAAATGGTCACAGAGACCTCTTTTGCAATATGGGCACAGTATTACACAAGCTACATCCCCTCACATAGTTTCATGATTTTAGGTAGGATAGTAATCATATAGGTTGTCATGAGCTAATAAAAACACATAAGTAAAGCTAAAAAAGATAAAATGTAGGTCATAGTAGTTTTTTTTTTCTTGCTGGGGTGTGGTATCAATGAAGTTGTATATCATCAACAAGTTCATGATTACATTGTGAAAAGTGAATATGATATGAACAGTAAGCACAAAATGTATGTAACCATTGATAATTATAAAATGGGACAATGTGACTGACCATGAGAGCAAAACATATGTAACCATCAATAATTATAAAATGGGTTACAGTGACCGACCATGAGATCAAAATGTGAAATTAGATCATAGTGAACTTTTGTGTAGAACTAACAGTGATACATACAGTCATCTAGTTTCATGATTCCAACTTGAAGGATGCTTAAAAGTTTAAGATATAAAATTTAACCAAAGTTAGTGAAGCATAAAAAATACAGGTCTCAGTTACCTACTTTTATGACAATGGTGCAAATCCCTGCCCTCAAGTCTTTATTCTAGATACAAGAATATGAACAGTGTTAAAAAAAAAGCTTTTTATTGAACTAAACAAAACTTTAACCAAGTTTGTACAAAATAAGATACATGTACAAATTTAACCCCCTCCCAATAGAAATGTATGGATTCTGATGCTGATAGCAACTTAAACGTTGTGGAGTAGTACAACAGTTGTTCTCGACTTTGCAGAGGCAAGTTAAAAAAATTATCTTAAGGTAAATGACTAACAAGGTAAAAAGGTAATTCTGTGAGGTAAATATAATAATATACATTTGTGTGAATGTGACTTTGGCCATATGGGTAAAGAAAAATATACAAAGGCAGCAAATGAACCTCTGTAATCTACTTTTGTTGAGCGCTGAGTCTCTGTAAGCCTCTGCATTCTATTTTGTTGATTGAGGGGTGTGTCTTCCATTTGTTTTCTCTGGCTTGGGACATGATGTGATGTTAAAGCAATAAATATTAAGGTAGCTGCAAATCTGTTGGCACACACTAGAGGAATATCGCAGTAGATCATAGGATGCATATATCTAAAACAGATAAAAATTAAATCAAAAACATTTGTTAGAAAACATTTCTTTTTCAGAAGATCTGCAAAACATGCATACAGGCTTTATGGAAAGAAGAGTACTAAGTGCATTAATATTACTGACTTTCCAAGTATTAGTCTTGAAGGCCAATGTAATAATAAGGCAAGTAGTTTAATTTGAAAGGCATCAGTCTTGAAGGCAAATGTAATAATAAGGCAAGTAGTTTAATTTGAAAGGCATCAGTCTTGAAGGCAAATGTAGCAATAAGACAGGTAGTTTAATTTGAAAGCCATTAATTAGTCTTGAAGGCCAATGTAGCAATAAGGCAGGTAGTTTAATTTGAAAGGCATTAGTCTTGAAGGCCAAAGTAGCAGTAAGGCAGGTAGTTTAATTTGAAAGACATTAGTCTTGAAGGCCAATGTAGCAGTAAGGCAGGTAGTTTAATTTGAAGGCCAATGTAGCAATAAGGCAGGTAGTTTAATTTGAAAGGCATTAGTCTTGAAGGCCAATGTAATAATAAGGCAAATAGTTTAATTTGAAAGGCATTAGTCTTGAAGGCAAATGTAGAAATAAGGCAGGTAGTTTAATCTGAATGGCATTAGTCTTGAAGACAAATGAAGCACTAAGGCAAGTATTTTAATTTAAAAGGCATCAGTCTTGATGGCCAATATAGCAATAAGGCAGGTAGTTTAATTTGAAAGGCAGTAGTCTTGAAGGCCACTGTAGTAATAAGGCTGGTTGTTTAATCTGAATGGCATTTACATCCTGATCATTTTCAGCCTTTTATTTGGTATTTGACATGTTTAACTTTGATTCTAGAGAATTTTTCCCCAGAACAATTTAGGGCTAGACTTTAAACTTGTGTATCAGTAAACTAATAAACATGTTAATAAAATCAGGTAGGAAATATAATTTCCAAGGGAAATAACAAGTCATCAATTCAAACATATTTTTCAAAAATTACATTAGTCAGGTACACCCAAACTCTTACCGTCAAGTATGGACTAAGGGTCAAGCACACAATACAAATAAAAAATATACATAATGCTATTTCTATATTCTGGCTGCTATGGAAGCCACACTGTTGTGAAGAAAACATACTAAACATAATCCTGGTAGAAAATGACACATGAAAAAGAAAATCATACAAAGCTGATCAAAATTGGTTCACATGCTCTAAAAAGCTGGAATTTTTTCCCCACCTAGTTGTCATGGAAGCCACACCATTACCAGGGGAGCCACCCTGGGAACAAATCGAATAGGACATGTCCTATGAAATGTTCCTACCAAATTAAAAAAAACAACTAGATCGACCAGTTTTAGAGAAGATGTTGAAAACAGTTTTCCATGTGGTTACCACAATGTCGCTGGGGGGGGGGGGGGGGGGGGGGGGGGGAACAACACTGCACATAAATTCAACAGAACATAACCTTAAGAAATTAAAAATAGGTTTTCTATTTGGTATTTATGGAACCGACACCACTATCAATATAGTGATTCCAAAAGCAGTTCTGCAAAAGCAAGCCCATGAAACATTCTACAAATTTTGATCAAAAACTGACTAAGCTGTTCTAGAGATGACACTTAAAATACATGTAGCTTTTCAACCTGACTGCAAATGAAGCCACAACACTCATTTGGAAGCTAGAAAAATTTTTATACTGTACCTAAGAAATATTCTTACTGAAGTTTAATTACAATTAGATACATTATGCCATCGAAGAGACTGAAAATGTGTTTTACAGAAGTCACATTCCTGCTTGGAGAAAAAAACTCTAAAGTACATTCGATAAAGGATTTCTAATGAATTTTGAATGAGTATTGTTACCTCCTACAATCAGTAGCAAAGCCTTATACACAAACTTTAACCTAACTTTGAAAACAAACTTTAACCAAACTTTGAAAACAAACTTTAACCTAACTTTGAATACAAACTTTAACATAATTTTGAATTATTTATTTTTAATTGTCAGATCCAAATTTGTCATTTAGGGTTTAAAATTCATTAATTGGGAGATTATTCTGGAAAATTCAGGCTGACCCAGGCTCTAGTTGTAAACACAGGTTGACCTTGGCTTGTTGACCTCATTTCTGACCCTTCTTTAGAGAGTGTAAACAAGCCTTGGAAATGATTGGCTAGATCCAAAAATATCTTTTTATTTTTAGTAATTAGTGGCTGATTTTCTTCTGGATCATTCTTTTAGTATGTGACTTAGTGAAGGTAGCTTCTTTCTTTGACCTTCCAGAAAATCATGTGATCCCTTGTTTACGTAAGAAAAACGGGTATTTAAATTATTGTACTGTGAGAGAATATTCAGTAGAATCTGGGCTTTTAAAGTTAATAGTTGTGTTTTCTGTTTGAGTTATAATTTTAATTACCTTGTACTGGACATTGTGTCATTTTGTTGTAGCAAGAGGAATTATTCCATTTATCTGGAAAAGGACATGTGTTTATGATTTTCATTTGGACTATTTTAAAAACAAGAACTGCATCACGTGACATTGTCAGCCATTTTGGATTACATCGTCAAAATTCAAACCTGGAACTATTAGAACATTTATTTATCAGGACTCTTTCAATTCCATTAGTGGATTATTTTTGTGAATTCTATATTGGATTAATGTTGGATTTGATTCTCTAAAACCGTAAGTTTATTTATTTTATGAAAATAATTGTACTTAATAAATTCATTGTTAAAGTTTTACAAGCTTGTTAGTTTTCACTCTTTCTGTGTTGCTACTTATTCGAGCCTAAGCACGTAACAATGCAAACTTTAACCTAACTTTGAATACAAACTTTAACCTAACTTTGAATACAAACTTTAATCTAACTTTGAAAACAAGCTTTAACCTAACTTTGAATACAAACTTTAACCTAACTTTGAATACAAACTTTAACCTAACTTTGAATACAAAATTTAACCTAACTTTGAAAACAAGCTTTAACCTAACTTTGAATACAAACTTTAACCTAACTTTGAATACAAACTTTAACCTAACTTTGAAAACAAGCTTTAACCTAACTTTGAAAACAAGCTTTAACCTAACTTTGAATACAAACTTTAACCTAACTTTGAATACAAACTTTAACCTAACTTTGAAAACAAGCTTTAACCTAACTTTGAATACAAACTTTAACCTAACTTTGAATACAAACTTTAACCTAACTTTGAAAACAAACTTTAACCTAACTTTGAATACAAACTTTAACCTAACTTTGAAAACATGCTTTAATATAATTTTGAATACAAACTTTAACCTCAAACTTTTCCACAAAAATTCATAAGAAAAATGAGTAAAATTGGTTTTAAGAAATTACTAAATAGGATCAGGTACTTGTTTATTATAAATATCTCAAATTGGGTAAAGATGTATAAAAAATAAACATATGATAATGAACATAGCGGTGAATTTAAATGCTGAATTTAAAATTTAATCTTCACTAGTTGCCACAAAGAATCAGCAACCAATTTGATTCTTAGTTATTCTTGACTGTCCAGTATATTTGGAACAAGCAGACAGAAGCATTAACACATACTGGAAGGAATGTTTAGTGTCTGTAACTAACAATAAATACTGCAAAGAATTTGAGAAATTAACAAATGCATGGTAACTGATCCCATTCTGCTACTGGTGCAAGTCTTTAGTTCCTGGACATGCACCAAAGTCAAACATTAACAAAGGCATTAACCTGTTATCTTGCTGTTGAGTTGTTCTTAGTTAACAACATTTTTCAGCACCCAATAGGCTATACATGGCAGCCAGTATAACTGGTGGAGGAAAAACCATGGAAAGCCCAAGTAAAAACCAATGACCCATCAGAAGCTATTGTGCTAAGCTTTCTCACATACGCACAAAGCCCAAGACTGAAACCTGCATGGTCAGTAGTGAGATGGCAGTAATCAGTAAAGACACTCAGCCACCCAAGGCCGCCTAAACCTGTTGTCTACAGCCTCTGATGATACTGGCCTGACACCTAGTGTCACTGCTGGAGTCACAGCATTCACTCACTTCTACTTTATACATGCAAGCTCATAGGGGTTTCATAAATGGTGTCCTTCTGAAGCAGATGTTTTTCCTATGGAGGTGTATACATAGATAGACGTAAGTGTGCTTTGACAAAACCAGAGATATAATACTTACAAAACACGCCCATAGCAAATAATACTCTGGGATGATCGAGTTGAAGTACTGATTCAGAAAAAGAGCTGCGGGTCCATATAGAGATGAATCCCAGACACTTATAGCGCTCTTTGTCATATGAGCAACCTGCAAAATAAGAACAAAATGATTCACATCTTATCATTCATCTTTTGGGCTTTGTTCTTACAGTCCAGCCAGAGGCCATGTTAGCTGTATCAGCATCACATGACATACTTTCTGCAGTAATATAAGGGGTTGCTCACCAGTTATTTTGTACTTTTGTAAAAATGATAAAAGGTGAATTTGTTTGCATTTAAAACATGCAGAGCAGACACAATGTACTACTTTGATGTAATGTGGCTGACTTTTGTTTGGATATTGTACTTGTGGAAATTGTACATGATCTAGGCACAGTGCTAACTAAAATGACTCCTCTCTGAGATCGTCTAAAGTACACTATCTTTAGCAGCTATTAAAAAAGAGATAATGAATTCTGAAAGACTAGACAATAACAGCTTCTGAAAATGCAATGAATGAATTACCAAATATATCAAATGTAATAAAAGTTATCGGCTGTCTTTTTAATACAATTTACCTCTGATGGTGAAGTGAAAATATCCAAGTTGAGCTAGCAGTTTCTGAAAGGTACATATCTGGATTACTGATAAGCTATATACTCTATAACTCTTATTACACCATCAAGCATACACCAAAATAAAAGAAATTAAGGCTCTTTGAATAATACCTTTGATACACAATAACCAATGAAGAAACCAAGGGAAATTCTATTTCTTTAAAATTCCGATCTTATGCAAAATATGAAACTGTAGAGTGCCACCAATATATTTTGTCAATAACGGTTAAATGGCATAGGTCTTTCTGCACAATGCCAAAGTGTAACTAAACTGTATCAGCATCACATGGCACACTCACTTTCTGCAGTGTCAAAACTAGATTCTGTCACTAAAAGGTTCAATGGTATGTGTTTCTGCAAGATGCCATGATGCAACTCTACTGTATCTGTATCATATGTCACACAAACAATTTCAAACATATTTTACAAGATTCTTCTTGATATCAAAGCTTTTTATATATTAATATAGAGTTAATCTGCCAACATTGTCATAAAAAGATTAAAACAATCTTTATTTAACAAGAGGCACAAGTTGCCCAATGATGCTCATCTGTCCTGTATAACATAACAGTTGGCCATTTCACTAAGCATGCTTATCGAGTATTGTAAAAACACATCTTCCCAACTTTACAGGTTTATTTTATTTAAAGATACATTTTTAATAAGCACATTCCATTTCAAAGTCTTGATAGTACTAAACCCAACAGATCAAATATACAGCTAAAAATTCAGAGAATATAATGCAAGATCACCTCACTAATATGCAATGATTCCATTTACTTTCAAAACTACCCTACAGCTTGATGATACAAGTCTACATTCCAATTTTGATCAAATTCAGATCAAAAGAATATAACATTTTGTAGATATATTTGAACTTTTCCAAACAAACAAAAATACTGATGAAATACAATTGTAACTTGTCAGTTTACCTGTATTTAACACCTGTACCTGCAAATATGTTAAACCTACACATGTGTCTTGATGCTAATCTTAAAGTATAGACACATACCATCATTTTTTATATAGGGGTTGTCTATCAATAGTGTATATTTAATGAAATACATGCAATTTAAAGACTATGCAGTTTTCTTCTTTTCTTCCCTGAAACAATTCAGCACTGAGGGACCTTTTACTGCAAAACAATGCAGCACTTTAAGGGTTAAATTGAGATGGTAACTTATCATGTATATGTTGAGGTCATGGACCCAATGATCCCCTGTATATGAGAATGTGATAAGACATCTCCAGAAAACTGAGGTCCCAAAATGGACATCGCATGCTGGTAGTGTTTGAGGTACCATGTGGTAAGATAGATCAATTAGGCTGCCTATATAAACTTTATGTCTTCCAGAACTGTGCCTATCAGCACTATGCAGTTAGAAAGACCCAGTAGAGTGCCTGTATTGACTAGGTGTCTTGTGCAGGACATGTTTATTCCTGAAGAGTTTCGCAGAACTATGCTATATGTGGAACTGGACAACTTTGTTTTGGCAGATGCTCAAAGATCAAACTGTGGTAAAGGCCCATGTAGAGGAACATGGCCAACTTGGTTGGCATCCAGTTATGAGGTTGGGACAGGTTATGGGATGTTTGATCTACATCAATCCTGACAAAAGTGACTGTAACTGATACTTGTAGCTGCTCTCAATCTCAGTCCCCCCAAGTTATGATCAACTTCTGTCTATAATATGCAAGTCCAACATGTCTTCAGGGCGTGACAATCAGAGAAGCTACTTATGTTAAGGAGTTGTTCAACTTGTCATACCCATTGTCTAAATCTGCCATACAAAACAGAGGAGACACTCTAAACACGTAGCATCCTGTTTTATTAGCATGTGCACATGACCTGAACAGGTAGATGATTAGAGCATAGCTATGAATATTTAGAAAATTGACCCTAAATAAACATTTCTAGCCATCATAACCCCTAGGTGTGCAAATTTGACTGCCTGTACAGGCAGACTAACTGGATTGTCAGTTATAGTAATTATATGCATGAATAGGAAGACAAAAAAAATCAATTATAGTCACTGCTTACCTGTAGGAAGATCAATGGATTGCCCATTGAGATAAACACAATTCAAGCGTCTCTTACAGTAACATGCATGAGCAGGATGAAACCAAGTACAACATATAGAAAAAATACATGTACTTGTCCAACCAGAGTGGAAGCTATACAGTAATATAAATAAGTTTCTATACTACACACAAAAACATGCACATAAAAATAGGAATTGTAGTACTTTTATTTAGATACTTACAAAGTGTAACAATTTACTTTTATTTAGATACTTACAAAGTGTAACAATCTCCATGAGTCAATTATACTTGTAGAAAAGGCCCAAAAACAGTTTTTACAGGTAAAATTAATAAAGTATCAACTATAAGACCATGAATTAGTACTAGCAGACAACCTAATTAGGGCAATGAAGTGTCAATAGATGTATATCTTATCAATTCACAATAGTACCAATAGGAAGGCCCAATTAAGACCTGTTCAGGTAATTTCAGTGTATTTCTCTTTTTGATTACAGGGTGGAAGCAGAACTATACTGGATAATATTTTACCTGTAAATTTGTGATAGCAGACAATCAAAGAAACCAATAAAGTGTCCAGGTATAATATAATCTACACAACCTTTAGGAAGGCTCAAGGACAGCCTGTACAAGTAAAAACATTGAAGCTTGAAGCACAGATGCAAAGAATGCTTTGGTAAAGAAAACGCACCTGATGATTCTGGTCATGACGGAATAATACATACATAAAGAATTATCTATAGTCACCGAGATTTGAGCCCATATAAAAAATAATTATAGCCCAAACTTATGGAAAAGTTGCAGGGGTTATTTGTGCAAGTAACTAAGTGCTATTAAATGTGAGTGAACAACAGTGTTAGAAAATTGTAAAGGCAGAACTTTTTCAGCATAGGAAGAGAGAAAAGTTGGAATGCATATGGAATATACTTTCCTTAGAAGTGAAAAGATTCCTCCAACTTGTATATCTTCCAAAAGTTGATTCAGGTGTTTGCAAGGTCTGTTGTACAGAGAAAGCTCGCTTCTTAATTGAGATGTTCATGGAATCTGGCACCATTCTATGAGCCAAGGGGAGACCACTCTGCCTGACCTCCACATAGGTGGGCAAAAAATTTAGAACTTTTTAGCAAAAGGGTTTTAACTGGGAAGGGCTGGATTTGTGAGACAGTAGTAGTTCTCCTAAGGTATTGTGACTGGGTAATGTATTCAAAGAAGTAATTGTCAAGCTCAGTCTACAAAGGTTTGGTACTTGCCGTCTCTCTTTTAAATTTTCATATGGTCACAAGATTATGATTTTGCCTCAGCTGTGGGGGACAAAAATTACAAAATTTTAACATACAGAGTAATTCATTACCAAAATTACCAGACTTAGCGAAACATCAATTGAAAATGGAAAGCTTTGAAAAATGAACTCACCACGAGCTTGTTTGTAACTTTAGCTGACACCAGCCCAAAGGTCACAAGAAACAAACAAGGACTGTCTGTGTATACTGAAGACTTGCAGCTAATCATGACCTGTACAATTTTGACTAATCCTATAGGAACTGCTGGAAATATTGTACTGGTTCCCTGCAATAGGAAAAAGACATGCTCCAGAAATATATGTGTACTAAAGTCTATTTCAGTCTATATAGTCTGCCATTCAGCTTTTCTTAAAGAAATACTTCACAAATTAAGAATGATAACTATGAACCATGATAACACAAAAGTTCAGTTAATTTGGAATGGGTAATGTGTGCATTTAGGGATTTTTTTAGCACAGCTTTAACAATTTTTTTCATATCTCGACACTGTTTGCAGGGGGCCCTGAGTGTCCGAGTGGTCTAAAGTGCTCTCCGTTATGTATCACTGCCATCTCACCTGTCTGCATGGGATCGAATCTCATATTTGGCCAATGTGGGTAATGTGAGAAAGCTTGCCAGTAGCTTCTCATGGGTCAGTGATTCTTTCCAGGGTTTTCCCAGGTTCTTCCTCCACCATTAATACTGGCCTTCATATATAGCATACCATGTGCTGAAAATGGCATTAAACCCAACAACAACAACAACAACAGCAATGTTTGCAGTGTGGCAGCATATAGTGATGTCTAGCACTAGGGTATCATATCACATACATGTAGCATGATGTCCTACCAATTCGCATTATAATGACACCAGGCCAACCAGTCTGAACACTAAACTCTTAATGCTGAATGCCAAGTGAGGCAGCTGTTAGTACCATTTTTGTAAGTCTTTGGTACGACTCGGCCAGGGTTCAAATCTGTAACCTTTTCCACCCTAGGTGGACACTTTAACTATTTAGGCCACCCATGCAGTATTAGAGTGGGTAAACGTCTTAATTTTACTTAGAATACATTTTTAAAATACATTATGAAAGACATGGAAATTTTAAACAAATTGGACATTTCGTTGTTGGTAATTTTCTGCAAGGTCTTATGGGTTTAACTGGTATAAGATTTATTTTTTGCATACATTTTCAGAGCTACATGGGGGGTTAACAATTGAAAACAAAATCTTACTCTGTACCAGTTTTACGTACAATGCCTTGTAAAAAATTATACACAAAGACTTTGCAAATATGACCAATTTGTTGAGGAATTTCCAAGTTTATCATCATCAATTATAAAATATACTGCCCCTGCAAAATGACATTTGCTTACCTGCTAAAAATAATGTGGTGTTTGTAATGTCAAGGTTTGTAGTTATCATTTTTTAATTTGATGAATACTGTTCTAGCTAACTGGAAGGATGATTTCATTAGACCATATAAAAGAAAATAATTACAACTCAAAAGTAGTCCAAGTAAAAAGTAAATTAATTTATGCATTTTAGCAGGAATTCATGGGTTGTAAGCTAGATTTTTGTTCTGTACCTTAAAAAATACTGCTTTTATCTTCTGATTTTGCTAATGACATATTTGCCACAACATAAAAAAACAATTCCACTAAAAGAATTCAAAGAGACCAATAATCTGAAAAGAACTTCTAAGAATCTATGCCAAGTCCACTTCCTTTGTTTTTTTATTGTTTACCTGATGAAAATTGAAACCATCTCTAATTATTCTTAAGACTCTGCAACATAACAAGTTTGGTGAATAAAATAAAAAATCTTACAGGTCGGAGTTAAAAATGTACATAAGAATTAAAGATACATGTACCTGTAAGTACAGTATAAAATTCTTTCTCATGATTTTTTATCTTGAACCTGGCATCATGGACAGAAAATCACTGAACACAATGTCAAGACATACTTTGTATGGCTGTCTAAAACCTAGCATCATGGACAGAAAATCACTGAACACAATGTCAAGACATACTTTGTATGGCTGTCTAAAACCTAGCATCATGGACAGAAAATCACTGAACACAATGTCAAGACATACTTTGTATGGCTGTTAAAACCTGGCATCATGGACAGAAAATCACTGAACACAATGTCAAGACATACTTTGTATGGCTGTCTAAAACCTACAATTTTTAACAAAAATTATTCAGTGTGTATATGAGATATTACATAAACTGCATTTGATAAAAATTATTTCATACTTGTTTCTGTTATAAGATTTTTGGTCGAAACCCCTTGTCAATGCCACCATTTTTGGGGGGAAAAGTGATAACATTTTTATGACCACTATACTGCCATATTGGAGGTCTGAAGTGTGCCATTTTCACTTCTACATATTGCTATAATAGTGTTTTATAGGAAAACCAAATCTATAAGAGCATCTGCAAACAAGAATTAGCCATATCCTGATTCATAAATTGGTCATCGGTATTAGAAGAGCAACCATATATTTCTAGATCTCTTTAAAAACTCATGTAGCAGTGTCAGTCGTATCTCGTACCATAAGCAAAAGTTAATTGACCGACAACACAAAATATGATCATAATTTACATGAATACAGAGTAAAGTATATGAGGCATCCTGGTTAGCTTGGTTCCATGACAAACTCAAAATAAAAAGCCAAGTCAAACAAGACAAGCCATTATCCTAATTTGATCATAATGATATTTTCATATTTGTGGCTATTGTTCAGTAAGTACCATAATTTAAGGCTCATTCCTGAAAGCATTATCAAAAAATCACAAGGACTGGTATCATTTTTATTTAGGCAGAATGACCGGTAAGTGTCATTTAAAGTCTCTGAATCAAAAACCACATATCACAAGGACTGGTACCATTTTCATGTAGGCATAACTAAGTGTCATATAATGTCTTTGAATCAAAAACCTATAACACAAGGGCTGTACCATTTCAATTTAGGCTGTACTAAATGTCATATAAAGTCTTTGAATAAAAAAAACCACATCACAAGGACTGGTACCAGTCTCATTTAGGCATAACTAACAGTCATATACAGTCTTTGAATTAAAACACAACATATCACAAGGACTATTAATTCATCCAAGTAGCAATGATAATATTTTAAAGTCAGTAATCATGGTCATGAAATTATAAGCATGATTAGCACCATTCATTTAGGACCAACAAGGCATTTTTAAAAAAATCATACTGGATGTTCAAGGAGTAACATTTTCATTTAGGATCAGTGGTCCAGTGTTTCCCTTTACATGCATTTTTGCATTAGAGATGCATGCTGGAAAAAAAGACACATGCATTTTGTTTTTTTACGTAAAGAAAATGCATAATGCAATTGTGATTTATTTGATATCAAATGCTTAGGATGAGGGATGGCATCATGTATATTTCGAGCATAGGCAATGTTATGATCAAGAAGCATCCCCATATGTTGTGAGTGCCCAATTTCCATTAATGTCAGCAAGATGTCGTCCAGATGTTTAACCTCAATGCTTGTCTGACTAAAAAGTGATCTCCAAATAAAAATGGCAAGTACTCAGAATCACTAGACAAGAAGTGAAAGAATCAGAAAACAAAAGAGTAGCTGTGCATCTAACTTTAATGAAAATTAACAATAATAATACCCTTGAATGGAATGGGTCACACGCATTGCAATTACTATTGTGACTTTTGCTTGCATAATTGTGAAGACTGAAAAAGTAAAAAGTGTCATGACAAAGTTTAAGAATTTTCAATAATCCGCTATTGTTCACCACAAGATAGCTGGAAAATATACTATTGCCCAAGTGATTCTTTCACAATCAAGAAATCAGTAAGCCTACAGAGATAAATGCGTTATTTGGATTACAAAATCAGGGGGTCATCGCCGATCTTGTTGGATTGTAACTTTGCTGCAATAAAAACGAGTCTTAACAAAATACTTACAGCCACTGTTGATTTATTTTTTCCTGTACCTCCCTGCAGTATATACTGAATGCTGACAAAAATAAAGTACAAGCAAGGCACAAAGGTGCCAAAAGCTACCAGAAATCTTACTGGACCTATCAAAGGAATCTGAAAGAAAACAAGAAGATCCATGATTAAAATGCAAGGTTATCAATCATGCTGCACTTTAAAAATGTTAAGCAGTACTAAGTTTAATGTAACTGTAGTTATAAAAAGCTGTTTCTATTTGGAGACTTTACCACAACATCTGAATTTTAATTTTAATATGACCATGCACAAACTTACAGATGCATGACAGGAAACAAGCATAACAACTGAAATTCACAAAAAGTTGCATACATACAATAGTCCACCTCTTGATCTGCCCCCCTCCCCCCAACCAGCAGCCACGTTTTTTCCAAATGTATCCAGAACCAATATATAATTCATATCGTGATGTAAGGTAAATAATCAAATTATCTCTATTGTTGATACATATTTCCCAATGTCAAGATTCCATTAACGAAAGAAGTGTTGACTGAAACACTGAAATATGAACATGCACTAAATCACAGATGCATGACTGGAAACAAACATAACAACTCAAATTCATATAAATTTGCATACATACAGTAGTTCCCCTCTTGAACCGCCCCATGACCAGTGACCACCCAATGTTTAATGCCTGAATCACTTGGCACAGACGAGCATGTATTCAAAAGTACCCATCAAGAATGGTCACCCTTCTAATATGACCAGAAGTCTGCTTATTAGCAAAAAAATGTAAAATGTTCCCCTCACGAGCGGCCACTTTTTATTTTAAAATTATCCAGAACCAATAATTAATTCATATCATGATGTGAGGTAATTAATCAAATTATCTCTATCATCAATACGTGTCTACCAATGTCAGGTTTTTGTTAATGAAAGAAGTGTTGACTAAAGTACATGTAACAGTAAGATTAATATTATTTCATTGTCTTTAAAAGCCAATGTTTCCAGGAAATTGGCTCAACAATTTTAGGATGTTCTGGCTTCACAAATTTGTCAAGTTCTTCTCATTGATGATTTTAACCAGATGTATTTGTCAAGAACTAAAACAGGGTATCAGACAAAACCAATAAATCATGTGACAACACATTTTATGATTTATCACTTCCTTTACGAAAAAGGCATTTCGTCCACTCGACAAAAGTTCCATCGGTATAATTAAATCACATACTGTTAGCAACAACCAAATAAATCATTACCAAAGATTAACATGTCATTATGTAAACGTATTATAAGTTGGTTATTCTACTCAAAGACACCAGGTCAGGTGAGGAGGGAGACTTACAAAACAATTTTTTTGTAGACAAGACTCAATAAACATCATAACCGATAAGGAGGTTATTCAGCAGCAGCGGTAAAATGGAGCAAATGGAAAAATAATTATGTATGTACCAAGATTTAAATGACATTTTTGAATGGTTTTGCAATGTGCATGGCAAGAATTCCCGCCTGCATATCACACACCAAGAATAAGAAGTAATAAGGTATATTCAGTTGAAATAAATCTATTATTATAACATGAAGAACCTTTTAATAATTAACGTTACTTTTAAACAGTGATATTAAATGCTTTGAAGTATGCATCCTTCTTACTACATAGATTTACTTCTCACAAAAAATGTAGCCCCCCTCTGGAATTGCCACTCATCTAATAAGGCCAATTTCCAGGTGCCGAAGGGGTGGCCATATAGAGGGGAACCACTCTATCACTAAAATTAATTTACAGAATTAAAATCTTAGCTTTACTCTCCTTAACTGCATATGTCCATATGTAGAAAGGTTTATTTAAAAGGACTGTTTTACATACTAACCTGAAGCCCTCAAAAGTTAAATACCTTTAAATATAAGAAAGCATGTACTTTTTAGTGTGTGGTTTGGATATTTAATCCATATAGCAACTGACTCAAGAGATGTGTCTAAAACTAAAACAGCAAACGATTCAACAAATCTAACTCACAATCAGCTCAATTATGACTCTACTGCATACCTTTTTCTGTCAACAAGTGGTCAATAAAAAGTCCCCATTTTTCCATGACTTTCATCAATATTAAAATTAAAAGCTTTTCTCCAGTTAGGAGATAGCCCTTTTCCTTCTCCCAACTTTTCTTGATATCTAGGAACTGTTAATATTACAAGATCAACTTACAATGAAAGGAATATTAGTGAGAAAACTGCTTACTTCTTTATCCCAGAAACTGGGCCCTATAATAAAACTAACGACATGTATAGTTATGGCTGCAAACTGTCCTTCTGTGACATCAACTCTGAAATGAAGACAATTAGAAATGGCAATAGATTAAAACTGGTGAATTTATCAAACATTTTGCCGTATATGATGTCAATCAAAAAGAATTGTGTTTAATAAAATCTCCCTTCTAAATAGATTTGTGATCCTATCCATTGTTTAACTGGTAATTGACATGGTATTACCAATGTATATCGATAGTACTGTATACACTCAATTACAACACCAGTCCAACTGCAAACTGTACAGGCCAAGATCTGCCATAATATAATGCATATGCAAATCTGGGTCTGTGAAGTTCATAAGGAACAATCAGCACAGAAATAACATAGACCCTAATCTGCAAGTGCATCATGATATGGCAGATCAGGATCTTAGTTGTTTGCAATCTGACTTGACTTATAAGCACATATATAAAACAGAGACAGAAACACAATGAAAAGTCATTCTGAGGTCAGTAATTAGGACTTTTTAAAGACATTTCGAACAATTTGGTTATTAAATAAAAAAAAACACTTACAACATGTATTTATAAAAATAAATAAAAATGCTAATAATCAGATACAGATTTAAACACCAAAAAAATAGTGATAATTGTCTCTTTCGACACTTGCTCAATTTTTAAAAGAGTTACTTATAGGTACTTACACACTACTGACCCAAATGAATTTCTAAGAATCCAAGACAAGATCCTTTCTTTTTCTTAACTGCTGAGTGTGGAAACCATCTGCTGACTACACTGGATGTAAGATTCATTTATGATCAACTAGACAGCATAAGAAATCTTTCAATCAAATACTCAAGTGATATGACTATAGTAACAATAACAGGATTTTCAAGATGGCTGCTGTTCCAGTGAAATCACCATGTTAATATGACTTTTTGTTCAAAGTTGCAGTGATGACAAGATTTTTAAAATGGCCATTGTGGGGGCTATTTTAGGCATCATATGGCATTTTCATTTAAAACAATACTAGACCTCGTAAAATAAACCCCTCCTGCACATAGATCCCATATTGAAATATATGACATCATGTGAAATTGCACTCAGCAGTATCCAATGTATAGCTCATTAACAGAAAAATGGACAAAGAGACAGGGAATGGACATAGAGACAAGGCGATGGACAGAAAAAGAAAGGGTAAAACAATATCTCCATAAATAAAAACCTGATGAACTGTAAATAAATAACCATAACAAATGCCACCACTTTCTTCTGAAAATCCTCTCCTCGACCCCTTTCTTAGCTACCCCAACCATCACAGAGTGACAATGGTGTTATAACGCAAATCCAACATATAAGTAAATGTTGTTTTTTTGTACTACATAATTTATTTCCTAAATATTTAAAACTCATTGAATCTTTTCCATTCAATTAATTTTACCCTGATAACATGGGGCCCCGAGTGGCTGAGTGGTCTAAAGCGCTCTCAGTTACGGATCACTGCCATCTCACCTCTGTCTACATGGGTTCGAGTTTCAGATTTGGCTAATGTGGGTATGTGAGAAAGCTTGCCAGTAGCTTATCGTGGGTCGGTGGTTCTTTCCGGGGGTTTCCCCCAGGTTCTTCCTCCACCATTAATACTGGCTGCCATGTATTGAGCTTCTAAAGATTAGATGCTGTTATTGTAGTATAAATTAGTTCCTGATATGGCTGCATATATAAAGTTTGTGCATCTGACACTGAGCCCCCCCCCCCAAATCTATGGGATCCTTGCATTGGGAGCAATGGTTTACACCACTATTAAAAATGGATACCCCGAGGGTTACATAACAGAAAGTTTCATGAATTTGCATCCTGGCCAGCAGTTATGAAAAGATATGTTAATAAGCATACTGGTTGGATAGACAGAGAAATAGATGTACAGACAGGCAGGAGGAGGATGGCTATGAAAATATTCCTTACTAAAATGTGAAGATTTTTTAAAAGAAGGGAAGAGTGATCTATATGCTATATATTTAATTCTGACATCCAGATTTAAACACTATACAAGTTTTGTGTTCATAAAGGTAAGTTAAGTTTCTGATTTCTGAAAAATATGCACAATTACTTTAGCAATTCTGTAATTTCAAATTAAGGAAATAATGACAATATTATGCAAATAAATGTGATCCCAAAGAATTGTCCAGGGAAAATTCTTTGCAATCTATGATCAGCTTGCACACACAAAAAAATACATTAGTTTTACTATATCAGGGCTAGACAAATTTTGAAAATTTTCTACTTGCCAAAATGCTTGTGCAACATGGGTATGATTTTACTTGCCCAGAATTTATCCAAGCTGCTGGATGGTAAATCTTTTCAAACCTGACATCTGTTACACTCTTCAAACCTAATCGGTATATTTACTTATCCATGACTACTAAATAAAAGAAATAACTTCCATTTTCCTTATTTATCTGCAACTCACTTCCCAAATTTTAGGGTTCCTGATACATAGGTCTGCCAATGGGCCACATAGAAGCAAATCTCAGCCAAACAGACTGCAAACAATAGTAGCATTGGCTCTTGTCCCATCCTCAGGGCCACACATGTTGCTGCCATTACAAATACTGCAAATACAATACAAAAAGAATTCTCTGAAAACTGTTAGAATACAAAAACTTCACTAAAACTTCCAATATAGCAAATCATCTTTTATGAAATGTCACATGGCTCTTAAACAAACAACACAAGGTCCATGAAGGTCTTAGATTGATTACTGATTGATTGCTTTGGATGCAAATCTTTCTTGGCCAAATTATTTAGGTTACTAGCATACTTTGTTATATTGGACCTAAATTTGATTAGTAGGGTTGAAAAAGTTCACTTAAATAGCTTTTATTTGCAAAGGCTACTACATCTAAATGAGAATCTGGATTGGCTGTGTAAATTTGAAAGGCCTTAATGCTCAATTTAGATAATTTCCACTGAAAAGCCTTAATACAATGTATTGCAATACTCAATTTGGTTGATTTCCACTGAAAGGCCTTAATACCAGCATGCTAAATTTGGATGATTTGCACTGAAAAGCCTTAATACCAGCATGCTCAATCTTTTTGATTGCCACTAAAAGGCCTTAATATTAGCATAATTACTCAATTTGGTTGATTGCCACTGAAAGGCCTTAATATTAGCACAATTACTCAATTTGGTTGATTGCCACTGAAAGGCCTTAATACTAGCTTACTCAATTAGGATTTTTTACACTGAAAGGCCATAATACTATCATACTTAATTTTGGACAATTTCCACCGAAAGGCTGTAATACTAGCATACTCAATTTGGATGATTTGCAGTGAAAAGCCTTAATACCAGCATTATTACTCAATTTGGTTGATTTTCAGTGAAAAACATTAAAGGAGCACTACTGCATGACATGAAAAACTACAAAATTCCCAAAAAATATCTTTAGGGCACAGTTATGTATTCCTTGTAAAAACTGAATTTTCTGACCCATAATTTGCTGTGAAACATTTGGATATAAAAAGATGATGGAAGTCAAACTTTCCAAGTTTGAAAAGCATCAGCATCATTTTTGTATTTATAAATAGCACACACAGAGATAAAGTATTTAATTTCAAACACCCGTGGTTGTTATTGTAGAAGCTGAAGATGCCATTGTAAACATCAGCATAATGAAAACCCACATCCCAGAACAGGAAATATGTTTTTTGAAAACCTATCTGTACAGATATGATTAGTTTCATGGAGACAGAGAAAGAATAAATAAGTGAAAGTACATCAGATATTATTGAGATACATGCCTATGAAAAAGGATATGAAGTTGAAATGAGAAAAACTAGGACATCTCAAAACAGTTAATAAAAATACCCGATCATAAATGATCTAGTTGATGGCATGATTTTGAATTGATTTTGGCAGCAAATATAAATGTGATAATTTTATATAAATTAGTGATGGAATAATGGATATACATTCAATACAATGAATAAAGCCATGGTTACTAGAAATTGAAGTGTAGAGTGAAAGTAAACTCATCCTGTTGACCTTCTAATGAGTGCATGACACGTTATCTACATTAGTCAGAAACATTGTAAATTGAGTGCATGACACGTTATCTAAATTAGTCAGAAACATTGTAAATTACAATTCAGCTGTGTTACTTTTACTGTAATGTTCTTTCAGCATCATAAAGGATCTTTAATAACACTGCTTTTTGAAAGTATTCAAATGAATATGAATAGCAGTAACTTTGGTATATTAAAGAATTCACAACCATTTTCCCCATTTAGAATAATTTTGAACTTCGCTTACACTGAGAAGCTTGACTGTGATGGTGAAGGATTCTATATATACTTTGCCTACAGTGCATCCAATTAATGGGTTTGTAGTTTCTGTTGACAAATTATGCTTAAAATTTGTTCTTGAAGAGAGGAAAATTATGGTTTGTACGAATGTTTGCATGGTACAGAGTACTGCTGTTCAGTACCAAAATATAATTAATAATTTCAGCATCTTCTTAAATTATCATCTGAAGGAAAGAAACTGAATTTTTCAGTTTCCAACTTGAGTTGACTTTTGTTGCTTAGTAATCTGAAAAATTCGGCTATCACAAATACCATGACATTGCTTATTCACAGCTTCACACAAAAAACACAAACTGTAATAATAATAAGTAATGTGCAGATTAAGTGGTTATTTACAGCTTTTCTTTTCCCATTACTATATGCATGCACCTCACAAGCATTCATTCTACAGTCATGGTAGTCAAATAGAAAATTGATATATTATGTTTCCCATTACTGTATGCATGCACCTCACAAGCATTCATTCTACAGTCATGGTAGTCAAATAGAAAATTGATATATTATGAACAATTGGAAAATCCTATAAGGTTATATGGAAAATAATGTTTCTGTAGAAAATTGATATATTATGAACAATTGGAATATCCTATAAGGTTATATGGAAAATAATGTTTCTGTAGAAAATTGATATATTATGAACAATTGGAATATCATATTAGGTTATATGGAAAATAATGTATCTGTAGAAAATTGATATATTATGAACAAATTGGAATATCATTTAAAGTTATATGTAAAATAATGTATCTGTAGAAAATTGATATGAACAATTGGAATATCATATTAGGTTATATGGAAAATAATGTTTCTGTAGAAAATTGATATATAATGAATAATTGGAATATCATATAAGGGTTACATGGAAAATAATGTTTCTGCAAGAGTTTCTGTTGCATATGGTTGTAAGTGATATATAAGTAGTATTGAACATTACAATAAAGTCTTCTCATTATAGCCAATGTATGTAGTAATTAATTATCATTAAGTTCAGAGACATACAAATTTGTTTTCTGCTTTTCATTTCATAAAACAGCTGGTGTACTTTGTAAATCAAAGATATTTCCCTATATTAATAGACTTTGAAAACTTTTCATAATTATCATTGAGACATAATGCTTATAAATAAGTTAACATGAATGTTATGTCTATATCTGTCTGTTTGTCTGTCTGTCCATCCCTCCATTAGTTATGCAATTTTATCTCCTACATTATTAAAGACACAAACTTGAGATTTTGGGACAAGACAATCTTTAGATATACCTAGCGTTTTTAGGAAGTAGGTTTGCCCATAGGTTGACCACCCTATTGGGCAAAGCGGATAAAGCATTCAGCTTAGATGCTGGAGGTTGCAGTCCAACTAAGTCATACCAAAGACTTATAAAAATGGCACTAACAGATAGATACCTCACTTAGCACCCATCATTAAGAGGTTAGTGTTAGAACTGGTCAGATAGGTGTCAGGATAATATTACTGAGTGGTACATCATGCTACATGTCTGTAGTATGATGCCCCAGTGCTAGACATCAATTTAAACTGCCACACTTTGTCGCGATATGACTGAAACATTGTTAAAACCGTATTAACAAATCCAAATCACATACACACACACATTCAAGGCTACTTACTTGTGATGTCAAGGTTGTTAACTGTGTTAACAAATCCAAATCACATACACTCAGGGCTACATACTTGTGATGTCAAGGCTGAGCCATTAAAAGTAGTTGTATCAAACACTGTACAGATGAACATCTTGATTTATTGGGACTTTCATAGAGATAAACATCTTGATTTATTGTGATTTACAGAGAGATAAACATCTTGATTTATTGTGATTTACATAGAGATGAACATCTTGATTTATTGTGACTTTCATAGAGATGAACATCTTGATTTATTGTGATTTACATAGAGATAAACATCTTGATTTATTGTGACTTTCATAGAGATAAACACCTTGATTTATTGTGATTTACATAGAGATAAACATCTTGATTTATTCTGACTTTCATAGAGATAAACATCTTGATTTATTGTGACTTTCATAGAGATGAACATCTTGATTTATTGTGACTTTCATAGAGATGAACATCTTGATTTATTGTGATTTATATAGTGATGAACATCTTGATTTATTGTGACTTTCATAGAGACGAACATCTTGATTTATTGTGACTTTCATAGAGATGAACATCTTGATTTATTGTGACTTTCATAGAGATAAACATCTTGATTTATTGTGATTTACATAGAGATTAAACATCTTGATTTATTGTGATTTACATAGAGATAAACATCTTGATTTATTGGGACTTTCATAGAGATAAACATCTTGATTTATTGTGATTTCCACAGAGAAAAACATCTTGATTTATTGTGATTTACATAGAGATAAACATCTTGATTTATTGTGATTTACATAGAGATAAACATCTTGATTTATTGGGACTTTCATAGAGATAAACATCTTGATTTATTGTGATTTACATAGAGATAAACATCTTGATTTATTGGGACTTTCATAGAGATAAACATCTTGATTTATTGTGATTTCCACAGAGATAAACGTCTTGATTTATTGTGATTTACCTAGAGATAAACATCTTGATTTATTGTGATTTACATAGAGATAAACATCTTGATTTATTGGGACTTTCATAGAGATAAACATCTTGATTTATTGTGATTTCCACAGAGAAAAACATCTTGATTTATTGTGATTTACATAGAGATAAACATCTTGATTTATTGTGATTTACATAGAGATAAACATCTTGATTTATTGGGACTTTCATAGAGATAAACATCTTGATTTATTGTGATTTACATAGAGATAAACATCTTGATTTATTGGGACTTTCATAGAGATAAACATCTTGATTTATTGTGATTTACATAGAGATGAAAATCTTGATTTATTGTGATTTACATAGAGATAAACATCTTGATTTATTGGTACTTTCATAGAGATAAACATCTTGATTTATTGGGACTTTCATAGAGATAAACATCTTGATTTATTGTGATTTACATAGGAGATAAACATCTTGATTTATTGTGATTTACATAGAGATAAACACCTTGATTTATTGTGATTTACATAGAGATAAACATCTTGATTTATTGTGACTTTTATAGAGATAAACATCTTGATTTATTGGGCCTTTCATAGAGATAAACATCTTGATTTATTGTGATTTACATAGAGATAAACATCTTGATTTATTGTGACTTTCATAGAGATAAACATCTTGATTTATTGGGACTTTCATAGAGATGAACATCTTGATTTATTGTGATTTACATAGAGATGAAAATCTTGATTTATTGTGATTTACATAGAGATAAACATCTTGATTTATTGGGACTTTCATAGAGATAAACATCTTGATTTATTGGGACTTTCATAGAGATAAACATCTTGATTTATTGTGATTTACATAGGAGATAAACATCTTGATTTATTGTGATTTACATAGAGATAAACACCTTGATTTATTGTGATTTACATAGAGATAAACATCTTGATTTATTGTGACTTTTATAGAGATAAACATCTTGATTTATTGGGCCTTTCATAGAGATAAACATCTTGATTTATTGTGATTTACATAGAGATAAACATCTTGATTTATTGTGACTTTCATAGAGATAAACATCTTGATTTATTGGGACTTTCATAGAGATGAACATCTTGATTTATTGGGACTTTCACAGAGATAAACATCTTGATTTATTGGGACTTTCATAGAGATGAACATCTTGATTTATTGGGACTTTCATAGAGATGAACATCTCAATTTATTGGGAATTATAGTCTTAGCTGTTAAGGTGTGGTCATATGCGAATATGCTTATATTGCTTGCCAAGTCTTGAACTTAAACCCACATTTATAGATATCAAGCTGAATTTATGATAATTTTAGTTATTCATATACCAAATGCATCATTCTTTTTAAATGTAATACATTTACATCTTTAATCCAGGCTGTATCTATGTAAATGTAATATATTTATGTCTTTTATCCAGGATGCAGCCATGTAAATGTAAGATATTAAATTAAATTTTGTATCCAGGCTGTAGCTATGAAAGTGTAAGATATAAAATGTTGTATCCAGGCTGTAGCTATGTAAATGTAAGATTTTAAATTTTGAATCCAGGCTGTAGCTGTGTAAGTGTAAGATATTTATGTTTTATATCCTGACTGTAGCTATGTAAATGTAAGATATTTATGTTTTATATCCAGACTGTAGCTATGTAAATGTAAGATATTTACATTTTGTATCCAGACTGTAGCTATGTAAATGTAAGATATTTATGTCTGGTATCCGTGATGTAGCTATGTAAGTGAAAGATAAATATGTCTTGTATCTGGATTGTAGCTATGCAAATGTAAGATATTTATGTTTTGTATCCCGACTGTAGCTATGTAAGTGTAAGATATTTACATCTTTTATCTATTCTGTATCTAAGTAAGTGAACGATATTTATGTCTTGTATCCAGGCTGTAGCTATGTAAAGCTGTAGCTATGTAAGTATAAGATATTTACATCTTGTATCCATGCTGTAGCTATGTAAGTGTAAGATATTTACATTTTGTATCCAGGTTGTAACAAAGTAAATGTAAGATATTTATGTCTGGTATCCAGGCTGTAGCTTTGCAAGTGTAAGGTATTTACATTTTGTATCCAGGTTGTAACAAAGTAAATGTAAGATATTTATGTCTGGTATCCAGGCTGTAGCTTTGCAAGTGTAAGGTATTTACATTTTGTATCCAGGTTATAGCAATGTATACAGATACAGAGAGTGTATTGCATACCATCTATTAAGTCATTTCTCAAGGTCAAGGTAAGAATGTTTTTTTTTGTGCCATGTTAAATTATGATATAATCACTGAGTCATTGTCACACCCACCTTACATTGGGAAATTAATGTTAACACTCTTTCCATGCATCCATCTGTTAACATTTATTTGTCTAACTCATAACTTGGTTACAGCTGGAGAGATTTCATAAAATTCTGCCCGTGTATATATCATGGCTAAATGGTATTACATGCCATATACTGGCTCCCCTGCCACTAGGTTAAGTTTACAGCAAGACTATGGAAAATGAAAAAAAAAATATTTTGTACATTTTTGTGAGGATATTTTTTAAACTAATGAGATAATTAAATGAAATTTGATCCAATTATATATCATACCCGAGATACCATAGCCATGACTTCAGTATCAAGGTCAGTCAGGGTGTGAAGTATCAAATTTCTAATAAGCAGTGAACCTTAAAGTTGAATGTGGCAAGCTTATGACATTTTATCACATTCAGACCAGAGGGTTATTTGGGGGATGGGTCATTTGACCTTTATTCTTAAATTTCTGCCATGTCAGAGTTCAAACTTCAAACTGACAGGACATTCTGAAACGGGTTTGAGAAAAAGACAGTTGAATATCCAATCCTTGTCAAATAGTCATTCTTCAAATGGAAAATTTATGTAACGTAGTTCTGAGATTCTGACTGACGAACCAAATGTTTGTCTTAGGAACACGGAACATTTGTTTTTAGAAACCACTGCTTATGATTGGCTGAGTGAAATTAAGGCATACATCTTGGAACTAATGGGCATTTTAAAGTGACAACTTGGGTCGTTATTCTTCAATCAAGATATTTTCTAAGAGAGAAGTAGGCTCCAGGGGAAGCCTAAGAAGGAATAGTGCTTTCCTCATACCGCAATGGAGGGACCAGGTGTCTTTTCTTGCAAGACACAGTTTAGTCCTGGATGCACAAGTTTTAAAGTTAAGAGCATTAAGGTACACAATATTAATTGCATGTAATACTTATAAAACAATTGTTTGTTATATGTGACTTGTTGATATGACTAGGTTCCTTATGTATTGTTTATTCAATTTCATGGAAATGTGTTGATGCTACAGCTGTTAAGCAGTTTATCTCTAAATTTTAGTTATTAGTTCATTAGTAGTCTAAGAAGTGATTGCATGCAATCCAAATGTTCATATATGCAAGATTTATAGGGTTATATAAATAAATATGAAATAATTTCCTTTGTCTGTTAGGAAGATACCAATTATCGTGAGTTATAGATAACTACCTATTATATTTTTTTTGTATGTTTAAATAATCTGGAAGTGAATAAGGATCTGTGAACTTTAAGCCATAGTAGTCAAACACATAGTAGCATACGGTAAATTTTTTAGAGAGGTCATGTGGTAATTTAGGGCAATGAACTACAGTAGGTACCGGTAGGCTATTATGCAGTGTTTGAATGGAGAGTATTCTTAGTAACATAAATGCAGGAAGTTTATATACATCTAGGAAGTGGCATTTATAGTGATTTAAGGATAATTTTGTCCTTTAAGGATCCAAAGCAGTTTACCAAGGGAGAGGGGTCTGAACGGTCCGGAAAAAGAAAAAGCAACGAGTGACATCCTAAAAGGGGAAAGTGACAAGTACAGAATAAAATCTACGAAGTCCAGGAGAAACGAGGCAGTCAGAAAGGGAAGGACCAAGAAAAAGGAATACTGGAACACATTTGAGAAGAATGTGATGCAATCAGTCATGCACATTGCGCCCTTTTCACCACTCGTTTTCATAATGTAATAAATCCAAATTGTACACTGCTAATACATTCTGTTGACATCATTTAAGAGGAACTAAAATTACCACTATTATTTCATTTAATTAAATTTGTTATTTTTCTTGTCTAAGGGGGACTTGTATTGCACTATTTCTTCCCAATAATCTTGCTCAGTTTTCTGCTTATCTTCTATTTTTCACTCACACTGGGTCATAATTTGAGGTCGGTCATTCCCTAGATAACGTAGCTAAGTCCAATTTACTATCCCTATTACTAAGTGGGGGAGACCCGTTTTACACAGGGAATATTTATTCAGTGATCTTTGTCCATATGCAGGTAACCAAAAAAGAAAAGAAATGTAAACATTTATGCAGTAATGCTCTTTTAGTATCATCATGTTCAATTTGGTTTATTTCTACTGAAAGACTTTTAAGAAGACATTTTAAGACTTCTCCATTTCCAATAATGGTGGTCAGATTCTACAGCTTTTAAAAAATATAATTGCAAGGCTGTGATGTCAGGTTGCTTCCTGTAAAAGCTATACTGACTGGTTCAAGTTTTTCAAAATATTATGAAAACTACATTGTTATGAAAGAATGGGGAGAAATGAGTTAAAGGCCAAATCTGTTACACAAATATTGTTGTCAACATCTGGTGTTTAGCTGGCTCTGCAAGTTAAATAGGACAAGTTATAAAAATATATAAATAAACTCATTACACTTTATGATGAATCTGAAGAAAAAAACTGTTGCACAACTTCATTAATAGTATTTGATGGTAACCTTGAAAATATGTAACATTTCCAAATGACAAGTGACTAATGCTTGTTGCATAACTTTATTAATAGTATTTTATGATAACCTTGAAAATATGTAACGTTCACAAAGACAAGTGACTAATACTTGAAGGCAAAGGCTTCATCCAACTACATATTAAAAGAAGAGGTCTCCAGTAATTCAACATTTAGTTGGAATATCACATACACAACACACAAAGCTACCACTTGGTAAATAAAAAATGCCAACAAAATCTTGTCTTTGATTGATTTTGCAGAACTACTGTATACCGTAAGACTTTGTTATCCCAAAAAAATAGTACAAATTGATTTTTTAATCATTTTACATTGCTCAACAAATTAAAAACAAGTGACAAGGTGATACTGCATATGAAATCATTCAATGGTTTGAAACGAGAGGATGTGAAAAGATATTAAGATAAGAAAATATTAATATGACTTCACTTTCTTGGCATATACGTGTGAAATAACTGGCACTGAGGTGTCTACTTTGCCTGAGCTGCCTTTAGAACAGGCCCTGCATAGTGTGTATCAAATAAAATTTGTGGAACTGGGTAAATTTAAAAGTTAATATTTACAACAAGCCACTCACAGCCTTAAATTAGATTTAAAGTTGGTTGGTGAGTTGTAAAAGTTGGTGGGGGGGGGGGGATTTGTGAGACCTCACAATGGAGATACAGGTTTTTTTAAAAACATATCTGGGAGTTAAGTAAAAGTAGGCAGGTAAGTCACCTGGCTCGCTGCTAATAAGGAAAGCACCTCATACTGATCAATGCAATCTTAGACTTACCTGTGGATACCGAATCACAGCCATGATCAAACAACTCCCCGAGTGGTGTATTAGATTTTGTACGCCTAGCTTGTTTTCCATCTATAGCATCCAGAGACTGGTATGCAAACAAACACAAAGATACAAACAGGTATACCAGTCTTGGAGCCTGAAAGAGAAAAATAAAACTATTTTCATATAATTCTGTGGTCATTGGCATAAAGTCTCAGCATTTGATATTGTAACAGAATTAACAAGATATCACTCACCCGGATTATATAATTCAACAGTCAATGATAAAAGTTTGAAAAAAATAATATAAAAAAAATAAGATGATAATGCATTGATAAGCTCAACCAATTACTCATGTAATTTTGGAAGAATTTTGTTCATCGTAGAATTAACACAAAATCATAAAAGTGTGATCAAAACAGGATCCAAAATACAGTCTCTACAGTGGCACCGACCATTATATGCAACATTATCAACTCAGTAATATGCATGGATGCTGTGCACAATCTAACTCATCCAAGAGATTAAAGATTCAACCCCATTTCATTTTCTTGGTTTGATCAAAGTTCCATCAGACATGTGGCTTCCAGAATGGTATGCAGTACTGTTTGATGACACCTTGGAAATAAAGTGGCTATTCAGTGTCACCTAAAATTTGACAAATGTAAAAAATAAACTGCATAAAAATGTAGGATATCAGATAAAAAGCTCATAATTAAAATTTGCAAAGATTTTGTTGTTGTTGTTGTTGTAGGGTTTAACGCCATTTTTCAACATACAACAAGGAATGTCACTGTTGCTCAACTCGAGCAGCTTTTGGAAAATAATACTGGACCCCGAGTCCAAAACAGACCTATTTTTACACCATAACTAATATGTGGCATTTTTGTAATTCTGATTCATGTTTAATACGAGTCAATGCATTTTATACTCTTAATACAGAGATCTTGGAAATGCTTAATTACGCGTATTTGGATGCAAATATTCAATCTACTTCAATAATATACTGAGTGAGAATATGTTGATTACTTTATCATTTTAGCTGTGCTGATATTTACAATGACAGACTTCAGTGGTTAAAATATCCCCAGACTGTGCCTGCTGTATTTATAAGAGTACATCAAAATAACACGATGCAAAAGCTGGGTGGCAAGTTCAAAGATGTTGACTAGCAGCTTGGGTAGGAAAATGTGCTGATATTTAAAATGTCTGAATTCAGATATAGAAAGATCCAGAGATGTACATGTCGTTATTGAAAGAGTACTTCAGAACTTAGCTTCCATTATTGTGTTCATTTCTGACTGTAGCCAAATAAATAGTGTGTGCAACATCAAAATCATGACTTGGACTAAACTTGGTTTGCAAATATGGATAAGTATTTTGGGGTCAAATGGCACACTGAAAAATATTTTAATGTGATACAGAAAAGTGCTGAAGTTTCTAGAACTGACAATTTGGATGGAATAGTAGCCAAGTGTAAGAAAGTGTGTGATGCCTCATTTAGTGTCTAGTGTTTGTAATAAGACCTTTCCTTGGATTTACAAAATTCAGTCTCACCCTGAAGGACTAACAAGAGATACACTGCTGTCTGTCTATTCTGCGCATCAAAGGTCACCAAAATTGGTGCAAAACACATACTGAATGCAATTGGCAAAAATAAAACGATGCAATGTTAACCAATTGAAAAGCAGCAATTGTCACCACAATATTATATTCAAAATGATCTTAAATTTGGACAAACTGGATACCACCCCTATATTTCCACGACTCGAAATATATGGTGGCCTATTCTGCGCATAGCTTTGAAAAGATGTAATGTTTATGCATCAGGCTATGGAAATGAAATACTGGTATGTTACTTTGGAGTCTTTCTGTCGGCATTTCAACTAATTTATGAAAATCACAAATATATATTTGATGTATATCGTAAAATGTTTTGATTTTGGACATTTTTGCAAATTTTCGTGTTGAAGAAGAAAATGTCTGAAAGTTTGGCTTCATATTATTTTTTTTAAGTTTTGGCCACTTTCATGCTAATAGGGAAAACAAAATATAATATTAAGACCCTGGTAAATACAAAGAAGTTACTACTGATTACTGAAAATGAATTTTTCAAAACAGTTTTGTTCATAACTAATTCTAGCACTAATACGATGTTAGCTACGATGTTGTAACCTTAAACAAAGCCAAGGTTATGATCTGTATCTTATAATGAAGCTGATAATACTATAGTCGAAGGCAACAAAATGACTGTGGTTTAAATCTATTAAATAGAATTGTGTTTTTTCAGAAAGTTTGGCTTTCATCAAAGGAAGCCAACACTAAACTTATATAAAATCAATGGAATCTGATCAATTACTGCATTTTCCAAATTGATTAGGACAGTTTTATTGTGCCATGAAAGTTTCTACTCTGCAACAAAAATATATCAGCTTTCGATCGGAACTAAAGACAGCATAAAATTCAAATAAAATGTCAAATCCATAGATATTTAATTGTGAAGGTGTTTATTAAAATTTTTAAGTTGTTCATGTGTTTTCATTTAGCTATTAACAGTCACATCCACTTGGTAGCCTCAGCAACAATATAGCTCTCTCCCACAGACCAAAATCTAGACAATAAACAACTATAATGCCATTTTCCACTGGCAACAGTACATAACTTAGTGAACAGTCCAGTGATACATGTTTGTTGACAATGGGATACATCAAACAAGGACTAAAAAGTTTTGCTATTTTTATTCTAACATGATGTGAATGATATATAAATTTTCAAACATGCTACCCATACTTGAATTCATGGATTTTTCCAGTGTATCCCCTAGGGGTCTAAAAATGAGAGTCACAAGTCACCTTGTTTCAAAACTGGGGGTCAGACTAAGTAAAAGACAAATGTTGGTATCAAAACTGGGGATAAAAAATAATTGGGCCGGGTCTCTGAAGTGCAAATGAGAGTAAAAGGAAACACTGAATTTTGCATATACATGCCCAGTACTTAAGGCATTATGGATTCTTCTACACAAATCTAAGTTGTCAATACACGTGTATTTCAGATTAGTTTTTTCTTCCGTTATTCCATATTTCCATTTTATTTCCTCTCAATGTAATACATGTCAATAGCTCTCCTTGCAAATTTCACTAGTATGCTCAATTTGATTTTTTAAATAGCCCCCGATTTTCTTTTTTGCGACAGGGATGATTATCCATGTTCAAATATTGAACAAGAGGTGGAAAAGGTCAAAGGATAAAACTCCAAAGATTAACTTGTGTGCAACTTAACATCCTGCAAGTTTTATGCTTACCTCTGCCACTCCATCTGAGCTGTAGACGAAAAGTAAAATTGAAGACACAACATTTAAGGTCAGTCCAACTAAAGTTAGGGTATTTGGAGCCCAACTTGTGGGGATCTGTTCAACCAACCATCGCCAGAAAACTTGCATCGCTGGCTCGAAAATTGACGTCCCAGTGGCTTTGTATTCATGTTTTTTTAAATTGCTCAACTGAATTTCTGTGAGTACATCCATTATACAGAAATAATTACTATGTGATGATATATTAAACGTGATAATTATATAAACTACGTATGCTTTCGACCATCATATCCGGGTGAGTAGTCGCCTAGTTTGGACATTGACCACACAGCAACAGCTGGCTAGCGGAAATGGGTGAACGCATGCGAAAAAGGGACTTCCTTATTTATAAAACCAGCGGGCGCGCTTGATAAATAGTTTCGAATATTCTAAACGTACATCACTAACCAATAGAACTGCACTGAATTGGTTCTCTCTGTACTGGCAGTTTCCTATCATCGCAAGCCACAAACAAAATACCGCAACACTCAGTTTTCATCCGTGGTCACCTGCGAGATTTCAGCGTTATTTTTTGCTTATCAAAATGCATAGAACAAAGTTTGTCTTCAATAAACTAATGAAATAAGCTAGTATGAGCCAACAGTGACGTTTTATCCACTGATAATGTAACGTTTGAAACGTTCTCGGTTGTTTCTGCAAAAGAAAAATGTGCCAAAGTGACATGTCGGCGCAGTATTCACGTAAGAATCATGCATTTTGTTCGCCTGAAATCTCTTCGCAAAAGGTAACCGCAATATATTTTGACCACACTGGTTATTTTTACAGTTGGGTTGACCTAGAAGATGCAAACAAATTAGATGCATTCTTTGCGCGTGTGTGTGCGTTGGGGGGGGGGGGATACTCTCTCCCGTTTGATCTTTGCAGACCAAGTAAGGAGGACCTCCTGCATTATTTATGATGTTTGCTATTTTGTATGTCTTGTTATACTCATTGTGTTAATTGTATAATTGTTGATTTTTTTAATTCAATGCATTCATCATCTTCTAGAAAATAGTTTTCTTCCCGCCTCATTTCTTCCTCTCTTTTCCGCCTTCTTTTTACTCTCCTCCTATTTCTTTACCCTTCTCTCCTTTCATCCGTTGTTTCTTTAGATATTATTGATAACGTGTTGGATATCATCTGCGCTATTTGTGTTCCTTCCAGAGTTTGTCCTGCTTGTTTAGTTGTTGCCTGTTTTATTTGTAATTTTCCTGTTATTAATGGGACTGGTTGATCTTCTTGTAGTTCATTTCTTTGATCTTGCTTTTGTATTTGTATAGGCTCATTGTTATGTTACTGCTGCTCTTGTTGTAGTCTCTCTTGTTTTTGTTTTTTGGTTTAGTGCTTTTAGTATTTTAGTATTGGGGTTCGTCCTTTTTGCTGTCCTTTATCCGGGTTCTTTTCATAATGTTGTATTTCGTCATTTATCGTTATTGTGCTTGTTTCTGTTGCCTTTCCATTTAAGCCATTTCCGACTTGTATATTATGGGTTTGTTGTTCGTCCCGTTGTCTGTTCTGTGTTTCTTGTTGTTCTCCTTCTCGTTGCGTCCTTGATGCTCCTTGTTTCTCTTGATTTGTAGAATCCTCTCTGTATCTCCTTTAGTTTACTCTTTTCTATTTCTAATATCCTTATTCCATTGAATATTTTGTTGTTGTAAGAAAAGTAGCTAATCTAGACAATGCTACTTTTATGTTGAATTTCTGTTCAAATTTTTCAACTACCGCCTCTAAAGGGATTTATAGTGGAATATCTCTCTGGTTTGTTTCTTCATTTTCCTCAAAATCGGTGTTGGTCCCTTCACCATTATATGCTCTCCTACGTACATATCTCCATAAGGTAAGATTGGTGTTTTCCCTTTGGGTCTTATGATGTATCCCTTGTTGTCCATTTTGGTTGATTGAATATAGTCTTTTGATGTATTTACCATTTCGCACTTTTATTGAAATCATCACACTTGTAGTTCTCTGGAACTCGTTTCTCGGTATGTGCGACATGTCCAACTCTTGCGTTCCTTCCTTGTATTCGCATTTAAGGAAGCTATCTTCATCTATCTGGATTCGGCTTATCTTTATCTATCTGGTTTCGGCTTATCTTTATCTATCTGGTTTCGGCTTATCTTTATCTATCTGGATTCAGTTTATGTTGAAAAACTTTCAAGCTCTTTTATGTTCATCCTAGTGGCCGCCATTTTCTATCATGTCTATAAACTCACCGCAGAATTTGCTTTTCTGTCGTTAATGCAATAAGAATAGTCAAGGTCGCTTAATACAACGTGCACAGGAAATTTGTTTGAAAGTAGGAAGAAATTTACATGAATAATCCAGGATTGCTCAATCGAGAGTGACCATGACCAAGCTGGTGCTATCCAGTCAAATCGGCTTCAACGAAAATTTCCTACTTTCGGTTAGACTGTATTCTCGCAGGGGAGGGGGGGGGGAGGGAGCGATATTAATGAAATTCGCACCAATATCACGTTTCACAAGAGAATAATACATGTCACATTAAACAAATACTAGGTCAGCGAATACTGAGACGTTTTTAAAATTAAAATAAAAACGTCACTATACTACTTATTATACATAATGTATCGCTATCGCTTCAAAACTTATAATAGTTTTCTTTAGCTCTCGGTTCTTTTGAAGACGAGAGTCGGTAAAGGAAATTTTAAATGAAATACAAAATAACATGAATGTTGAGAGTGAGTAACACCAACGAGAATAAAATGTTATTTCAATGGAGGATATTAATAGATAAAAGAGAACAATTAACAAATAATACTGTGTAGACATGGAAAACCCGTATAGATGCTCAGCGGAAATAAACTAAATAAATTCAACAGTCAGCCATTTTTCGATTTTGTAACCAGCGTAGATGTTATCATTCAGTGATGAACAAAGCACAACTAAAAAAATGTGATATGAATTTAGCAAATGCAAATGGAAAATACAAAGAGCTAATCAGCAAAATTTACTTTTAAAAAAAATGAATGAAAAAGAAATAACAGAAGTCATGAAATATTCCCAAATGCTATAGCAGCTGCTAAAATATCAAATCATTTTCATATGCTGTAATTTACACTGTGATATTTACTGCTCCACTGGCCTAGTAGTTAGAGTATCTGCTACAGAAGGGGGAGGTCGTGCATTCGATCCCTGGCTGAGTCATACCAAAGACTTACAAAATGGTACTAACAGTTGCCTCACTTGGCACTCAGCATTAAGAGGTTAGTGTTAGGACTGGTCAGCCTGGTGTCAGGATAATGTGACTGGGTGGGTCACATCATGCTACATAGCTGCGGCATGATGCCCCAGTGCTAGACATCACTAAAAACTGCCTCACTGCAGACATCATAGCGATATGACTGAAAAATTGTTAAAGCTATGTTAAAAATCCTAATCAAACAAACAAATCACACTGTGATATCAGATGCTGTAATTCACACTGTGATATCAGATGCTGTAATTCACACTGTGATATCAGATGTTGTAATTCACACTGTGATATCAGGGAGTAGCAAATTTCTTCTAAAAGATACTGTAATTCACACTGTGTTTTCTGGGATAAGCAAATTTCTTCCAAAAGGTAATTGAAACAGCTTTCAAAATGAACTGAAAGAAATGCATTACAGCAAATAGTATGGATTTGTGTCAGTCTGACATGTACTACATCTGTCTACATAGAATGATAATTAAAAAATATTCAAACTTATTAATTTCAAAGAGACTGTTCTGAAAGCACACCTGTAATTCTAAAGACTTACCTCTGACAAAGATCAGAAGAACAGAAATTGAAGAACATAAAAATTAACTTGTACCATCTTGTTATGTTGCCTAAAAAACGTGTTGAAACATCAAATACACTAATTGATCATGTTCATTGTAACATGTCAGAGAATATACTCTAAGTACAGGACCTCTATTTATCGATAAGTCTCAATTATCTTATTTGTATTACATGCAAGGTAAATAGCAAGAACGTATGTGATGCCAAGCATAAGGTTATCTCCTATAGATGTTTAACAAAATTCAGTGTTGAAATCATTGTATCTGATTAGCAAACTCTTGCCTCTTTTGTGTTGAAAATGTAGGACTGAAATTCTTGAAACTGGTATGTTTTTATGAACTCTGTTTTTGATCAACATGCTCCTATAAAAACAAAATGAGACACCCTTTAACCTATATGGCTCACAGCAAAAATCGATTAAGTCAGAGAGAATAGAGACTAGTTAATAAAATCAAGGATTGACACAACTACAAACTCTGGTGTAACAGATATACTGGTATGGATCAGAGTGCTTTAGAAAATTCTAAAGGATCAGTTAAAAATGCAGGATGTTGAATGAAATATGGAAGATTTTAATGATATTACTACATATAGAAAAAAGTAAAATCTCAATTTAAACTAATAATTGTTGTGATAATAATTGATGTTATGCATCATATTGTTAGCAGTTTTAACAAGCACTTCATTAATGTAACAAATGTAACTGACAATATTACAAATTTTAGGTAAAAAAAAGATACAAACTTACAAAATATTATTAAATCAAAATTTCCTGAACATGTACAATTCACTATTCCATTTAAATTCATTCCAGTGGCCTAGCGGTGGGAGGTTGTGGATTTGAACCCTGGCAGAGTCATACCAAAGACTTACAAAAATGGTACCAACAGCTGCCTCGCTAGGTGCTCAGGTGCTCAACAGCTGCCTCGCTAGGAGCGGGAGGTTGTGGGTTCGATACCCGGCTGAGTTATACCAATAACTTAACAAAAATAATACTAACAGCTGCCTCGCTTGGCGCTCGGCATTAAGAGGTTAGTGTTAGGACTGGTCGGCCTGGTGTCAGGATAATGTGACTGGGTGGGACGGCATGCTACATGTCTGCGCCATGATGCCCCATGACTGAATTTTTTTAAAAGCAATGTTAAAAATTGTAATCACACACACACACTATTCCTTTTATGTCACATGTATATGTAGTAAGTCAGCTAAAATAATTAAAGAGTTAAAAAGGAGTGGATCATATATGTTTTATTCATTTTAAATATATGTGCTGATATTGTTACTCCATCTCTTACCTACATAATCAATCACAGCATTTTACCTGTTTATAAAATGGGTTATAGATCAATATCTATTCAGTCTCTGTTATATCCTGACCGTTTACAAACAACACTCAGTAGTAAACTTTAAATGTACTATTTAATTGCCTCCCCATCCCCCCATCCCAATACATTTAGATGGAACCACTTCTGTCAGTCTGTGCTAATAAAAAAAATGTCACTCATGAATTGCTGCTTGCAGTTAACAATGAAAACTACATGCCTTGATTTTATTACGTTTTGTAAAATTACTTGACCATACACTACCATCCAACAAAAATTCTATATTTGGAAAAGGATGAAATTTAAACAGATTGCCCTAACAACAGTCAATATTAATGACAAAAGTGAAGAATGAATGAAATCCACAATATTTGCACTGTATGCTTCATTTTAAGTTACAAGAACAACGCCATGAATATTGTATTGAGTTTAATTAATTATAAATGTTAATTACAATACGACTTCCTCAAAAGAAGTTTTTAAAATCGTTTGCTTATTCTAATACTTTGGAATGAACTAGCAAAAACCGAGAAACCGTTATATTCAAAGGCATTGTAAATATTGAAATGCATGTGTTCTGCTGGTGCATAACATAAAGACTTTGTGCCGTTATGCATACTGTATCCTGAATTTCTCCAGGAAGATAGTATCTTATAACCATGTTAGCATCGTAAAAAAGGTATTATTATTTGATCCCTTTACTAGGCAATATCCGATGTTGTTCTTACTATTCTTGACTCCATTCTTAAGAATCAAGATGTTGGTTCACACAGTTGTTGTTGTAGGATTTAATTTCTTTTTTCAGCACAAGATAGGCTTTACATGGCAGCCAGTTATACCATAACTGGTGGAGCAAGAACCGTGGAAAACCCTAACCACCAACAAAGCTACTGGCAAGCTTTCTCACATACCCACATTAGCCAAGCCTGAGACTCAAACCCGCACAGACAGAGGTGAGATGGCAATGATCTGGTGAGCACCTTAAGGCCACTTGGCCACTCTGGTTCCCAGTTGATAGACATTGACAGCTATCTCCATTATAATTTATTTATCCTGCTTACCCAATGTATGTGGAGTGAACATGAGATATCATGTATGTTATACACAGTGGTATCTCATATAAAAATTTGTATAAAATGACAGGTGTCTCAAGCGAGTCTTGAGAAAAGACCCTGAAGCAAGAAGATTTTTGTGGCAAAGAAAATTGTAGGATTGTTGTTAATGACCTTCATTAACTACACATCATCCTTTTCCATCACTAATATTTTATAAATAGATACTGATTGTTAATGTCCGATATCACTTTGTGTCTGCTTCTGTGTGAGAGTATGTTTATATAAAAATATGAGTGTGTAAAAGCAAGGAAGAACAGGGAAGATAACTACTGAACTTCCCTTCCATGAATTAAGTACATGTGTGTGAACAGAGACAAATGTGTTCCAATGTGTGTTTTTGGATTTTTGTAACATAGGTTTTAAAAAATGTCAGTCATAGCAATAAGATGTCTGTAGTGTGACAGTTTATTGTTATGTCTAGCACTAGCGTATCATGCCACAGACATGTAGCATTATGTCCCACCCAGTTAAATTATCCTGATACCAGGCTGACCCGTCCTAATACTGACTTCTTAATGCTGAGTGATTAAAATAAATCCTTACTTATCTGTTCCAAATGTTGAATATCTCATCCATTTCAATATAGTGGTAGAAATCAATGGCTGGAGTAATCACATTAAGTTTGCTAGATCATTCACAGATTAGGAAAACTGAGTGCAAACAAAGAATTAAGTATGATACTCTAGTGGGAGCTCTCATGAATATATTTGGTTCTAAGATACTTTTGTTGGAGCACTCATTAATTGTTTGCTTTTAAGATACTCTAGGTGGAGCACTCATGAATTGATTTGATACAATGTAATGAACCAAATCTATTACTGAGTACTCTAGCCAGCATTATATTAAACAGAGCAGATCTCTCTTGTTCAAACTTGAAATACGGAGATAATGGAGAGATTAATTCCTGTATTAGCCCAGAATGTCAGAAAATGGACCAGATTACTTCTGGAATCTTAGCAATAGATCAGTTAATTAAAATCATCAATGACTCTCATCAATCATCATTAAAATCATCAATGACTCTCATTAATCATCATTAAAATCATCAATGACTCATCAATCATCATTAAAATCATCAATGACTCATCAATCATCATTAAAATCATCAATGACTCTCATCAATCATCATTAAAATCATCAATGACTCTCATCAATCATCATTAAAATCATCAATGACTCATCAATCATCATTAAAATCATCAATGACTCATCAATCATCATTAAAATCATCAATGACTCATCAATCATCATTAAAATCATCAATGACTCATCAATCATTAAAATCATTAATGACTCATCAATCATCATTAAAATCATCAATGACTCATCAATCATCATTAAAATCATCAATGACTCATCAATCATCATTAAAATCATCAATGACTCTCATCAATCATCATTAAAATCATCAATGACTCATCAATCATCATTAAAATCATCAATGACTCTCATCAATCATTAAAATCATTAATGACTCTCATCAATCATCATTAAAATCATCAATGACTCTCAAGTAAGACTGAGACTTGAAGAACATGGTCTCAATACCAAGTCAGGGGTTAAAACATTGGGTGTAAAATTGGAAGCAACCATGATAATAGCTGATGGATAAACAGTGTAGTAGGTTTTATTCAGGGGAATGTACCATATATAATCACCTACAAATCAATTCCAACTGCACAGACCCAGATCTGATGTCAAATAATGCACTGGTAAATCTGGTTCTGTGCAGTTTGTTAGAAGTCATCAGTAGAACAAACCATCATGTACTCAAATTTGCAGGTGCATTATGACATGGCAGACCAGGATCATTGTTGCTTATAATTTGACTCAAGTTATAAAGACCTAAAATAAAACATGTAAAATCTGATTGCAACAATAAATGAACTTGTTCAACATTAAGTAGAAAGCTGTAGAAGAACAATGGTCAAATCCACCAAATAGAAACCCAGTAAAGTTAGCAGATTACTAACAGTAATTAATGAGGACTGTACCATTTTAAGGTCGTAGTTGACCCTAGAAGAAACAGACTACCCATTAGAATAGTACATTTTGGAACTGGACCACATGGTAGTAAATGAACATCACCCTGTATCAGTAAGCAATTGTACAACTTTGGAAATAAACAAGGTCTCAAAAACAGATGCTAAAATGAATGAGATACTGCCCAGACACCTAACAGAAATGTTTGAATGGTCTCAAAGAATCTATCTGAAGATCAAATAAATGAATTAAGAAGATTTTAGATTCAAAACCAGGATGTTTTCTGAAGACATTCTAATGACATAGACCACAACAACCATAATACAACATAAAATCAATACAAATGACAGTAAACTAATTACCAGTAGAATTTATCCATACAGAATTCTCCTGGCAACAATGGAAATAGAAATTATGAGCTGAAGTGGACATAATTAAAAACTGTCACCAAAGTCTTTGGAATGGTATGCAAGCCAAATAACTCCTAAAGATTTCATTGTTATTTTTCATGCATGGGTGATATAATGGTAAAAGATTCACAACCACAAACTAATGAAAGTCTTGATGCACATTCTGGTTCCAAATGGTGGTCTTGCCTTGACATGAAATCATTGGCAATGTAAAATTAAGGAAGAAGACAGACAAAAAGTGGCTTTTTTTATTACCTGAGGTAGTGAAGAGTGGATGTGGAAAATGATTGGCATTTTGTTTTTGTAACTTACCTACCACTCTTTACTGATTGACATAGGTTGAATATATTTGCTTGGAACATTTTGATACTGTATCTAAATTGTCTGCTACTCTGAAATCCTTGAGAGCTCACTTGAAAATTTTACCATTATCTTCGTGAGGAGGTGACAAGCAAATCTGAAGCTCAGTACAAATAAGTGTACTCTTTTTCAGAAGCAAGTTTCTTTCTGTATTTCTTAGGCCGTTTGATAACTCAGTCAGGTGAAGGGACACTGCATCGAAAGATAAAAACATTGATGATAGCCTGTGCCGAAAATGCCAGACAAGCTAGACATCTTGTTTCCCAAAGTTTGCATATAGACAAGGAAATATGTATAAGAATGCTAAACTAATGCCAAGAAGGTGTCATTATAGCCTCTGTAAATATTATGATACACTTGAAGAATATTGCAATGTTATAATAACAAATGACACCAATAAGTGACGCTCAAATGGCAATTACTCTAAAATGGCAGTTACACCAAAATGGCAGTTACACTAAAATGACAGTTATACCAAATTTGCAATTACACTAAAATAGACAGTTACACCAAAATGGCAATTACACTAAAATGGCAGTTACACCAAAATTGCAATTACACCAAACTTGCAATTACACTAAAATGGCAGTTACACCAAATTTGCAATTACACCAAAATGGCAATTACACCAAAATTGTAATTACACTAAAACTGAATTGATGTGAATGGGTTAAGTACCATAAATGAGTTACTGTAGGTACATGGTTATAAGACAAGTATGATTGCAAACTGAACAGATCCTGATCTGCACACACATTATGCTAAGCAGATCTGGGTCCTTCTTGCTTGTAGTTTGACTTACATATAAGCGAATATATAAGGTATGTAAAAGCATTAATAGTATGATTCTGTTTATGTTATTAATTTTCCAGGTCTGATGTAAAGACAAAAATTACTGTCTTCTTTTGCTTGAGTTTAATTATTGGTAAAACACCTATGCAAAAGAATCACATGATTGACAGAATCTAGTCCTAAAATAAAACAGAATATAGGTCAGTTAATTCAAACTATAGCACTGATTAATTGGATGAAGATGAAAACACATACTGTAATATTTCTAAAGAGACTGGTACTAAATTAGAGCAGTTGAATAACAGATATAAACAGAATAAACAAGTTCCTGATTTATCAAATGTTTATTCTGAGAAAATTGACTCAAATGGAAGTGTACAGTCTCAGATAAATAATGCAGATAATTCAAAAATAATTAATGGTACAGAAGTTGACCTAAAGAACTTGGACCTAGAAAATCTGAATCCAGCAAAGTTACTATAATATGATCCAGTTTAAAAAAAATTGTACCAGACTGGTTTAATGATAACAATAATTGTACTATACTGGTTGAATAATAACAGTAATGTACTAAACTGGTTGAATACTAACAGTAATAACTGTACTAGACTGGTTGAATGATAACAGTAATAATTGTATTAGACTGGTTGAATAGTAACAGTAATAGTTGTACTAGACTGGTTGAATAATAAAAGCAATAATTGTATTAGACTGGTTGAATAATAACAGCATTAATTGTACTAGACTGGTTGAATAATAACAGCAATAATTGTACTAGACTGGTTTAATAATAACAGTAAACCAGATTGAACTCAGATGCTGATGAATAGTAGAGAATAATTAATTAGGTACAGGTGGGGATCTTGATCTCAACGATAATGTTTTATACAGAAATTGGAAAGGAATCATATGTCTGATTATAATACCCAAAGCTTCAAAACATTTGTATTAACCCAAAGTATAAGTGTTACCAGGGCACATCTTGGCATAACCAAGTCCCTACATAAAATAAGGCAGTGATTCTTCTGGTAAGCCAAACAAGGGATGTAGAGAATTGGTACAGGAACTGAAATTTATGGGTTTTAAAAAAAATGCCTTAAAACAAAGAAAGGTCCTCCTTAAATCGTATAATGAGTGATCACCCATGGAATGAATAGCAATTGAATTTGTTGGTCCTTAACCCAAATCAAAACCAAAAATAAACGATAATTATGATCTGAGAGTCGCCCACCATAACTACAATGTAGGTGACAAAATATGGTATTGTGACCCCAAAGGAATAAGGGAATTGAAACCAAAATTACAAAGACCCTGAAAAGGTCTATTTAAAAATCATTTCCAAACTTAATGAAGTGTTAATCAGAATACAAAAACGTCCAAGGCACAAGCTAGAGCTTACATCATGACAAACTTCATAGCTGCTGTCAAGAATGGAGTTTTTTCAGGTGTAAATTTTTTCAAAGTTGACACTGTTTCATTTGATACAAGAAATGACTGATTTTAAAGAAAAAAAATGCTGAATGAAATTTATTAAGAAAAACGGTTTTGGAATGGAACAAATGCAAATTTTGAATGTTTAAGATTATGTAAAATTGTGAAATTGTTTGAAATTGTTAACATGGCTGTATTTCGTTTGAAAAATTACACAAAATAAAATATTTGGAACACTAGTAGAACTTAAAGAATTCTACAGACTAACAAACTGATATATCCAGAAAAGGAAATTTTTAGCAAATGTTTAAAAAATGAAATATACAACATAGATGTATAGGTTAAACTTTATACCTAAATGCTACTGTAACTTTCAATTATGAATACTTACATATTTCATGCAAATGGGTCTTGATTACCTGGGATAACTTTGCTATTCTATCATTTTTCTTCAAGTCTGTCCTACATTTTAAAGGTCCTGTAATTCCTCTGAAAATAAATGTAGGTAGACCATACTTTTTGGCAAAAGGGGTGGTCTTTCAAGACAGGTTTTACTGTAATATTGAAGATGTTATTTTATGTCATTCAAATATATATAAAAATATTGACAGGACATATAAAATAACACCTTCAATATTACAGTAAAACCTGTCTTGAAAGACCACCTCTTTTGCCAAAAAGTATGGTCTTTCAAGACATGGGGTCTCTCATAACAGATCATAATGCTATATAATCAATCCATCTGTGAATTGAGAACATCGTCTATCATGACAGGTCGTCTCATATAGAAGTGGTCTTTCAAAACAGGTTTAACTGTAATACAGTTTTATTCGTTTCGTTAAATAAACATGCTTAGACTTTGTATGATTTCGGCTTTCCTGGCTTCCATCGCAATTCAAACCAATTGAAATGTGGGTCAACGGAACTAGAAAACGCTACCATTTGCTTGGTTGGGAATTTGAATTTATTGGAGAGAAAAAATACAGTTTAGAAGACTAGGTAGTCGTTTTTTTGTCACAATGGCACGCACAAAAGAGACCGCAAGAAAATCCACTTAAGTGAACTATTTGGATTAACTATTCAATACAGGAAAGGTATAACAAGGAGTTGCGGTGTACAGTACTCACAAGTGATCCAGTAGATATTGCATGTATACTACTGATTTAGAGATTTTCATTACAGATTTACTTTTTGTTAGCAATTTATATTGATCTTTTCTTTTTCAGCACCCTTTTGTTTAAATTATAATTTTTGCACGTTTTCTTATAGTAGAATTTTGTATTTGTGTCAGGTTTTCCCCTTTAGGACTGACTTGACTTTACACATCTGAACAGAATGGAATCGACACGCTCTAAGATTAGTGACTTCTTTAATACAGCTGTTGAAGGAGACCTTGGAAACCAGCGACTGGTCATATACCACATGGAGAGGTGTCAAACCCTTGATTTTGGAAATATCAGTCAATTGCCAAGACAGACGGAGGTATTAACCTCCATGAAAGTACTAGGTATAGATCTAGACGAGATCGACGGCCTACAATACGGAGGGAGAAATAAATATATTTTGTACCCAAAACAAAACAGACTGCTGATCAAACAATCGGAAATGCAAATTCTATGACACAGGGTAAAAATCACACAAATAGACCCAATCATAAGGGAGATAGAGCCCAAGAAAACAGATGTATTCATCTCGGGACTCCCCCTAGAAATCAGCACCACAGTCATAATTGACAAATTAATGTATGTGCACAAGATTAAGATCTCAAATGAGTTAAAAGCAAATTGCTACGGGTATGAGAAAATAAAAAATGGAGAAAGAATCCTAAAAAGTACCCATAGAAGAGGCCAAGAAAATACCGACGTACTTCTATATAATGGGATTTATGCTGAGGTCTTGGTACAGGGAATGCAACCTCGATAGACACTGTCCACGATGTCGCACAATGGGTCATGGGCCCAAAGACTGCAAAATGCAACAGAGAGCGAAAGACCCAAATCATAACCCTAACTCATATGAAGCAAAGGTGACAGGGAACGGCCAACAAGAAACAATTGAAAAGCAAGTTGAAAGAACAGAAGAAACTGTGGGGACGGAGGAAGAGGACTTTCAGACCCCCTCCCAAAAAAAAAAAAAAAAAAAAAAAAACAAACAAACACAAAAACAATCATCCCCACCAATCCGCTAAAGACCCAAAATAGATACGAAATACTCCCCATAGAGGAAGAAGGACCTGAGGAAATGCAGGAAACGCTGCAAGAAATAACAATAAATGAGACAGACTTGAGCGGCCTACAACCATTGACGTCTACGCCAATACCGCTCCAAAGAAAAAGAAAATGTAAAACCCTGTCAGGGTCCTCTTCAAGTGATGAAACATTTCCAACCATAAAAGAGGTCCTACAGCGTAAACCGGAGATCAAACAAACAGAAAAAAATGAGGGAAAAGAAGGGCAACCAAGTACCGAACCTATCTGATACCTCGGACGAGAACACAACTCACACAACCGTAACACAAAGACCGAATTCAAATGATGAACTAACACCGGAACCTGAAATAGATACGACACAGACCACTGACAATAGGGAGACAATAGACAATAGGGAACAGACGAACGATGGACCAATGCCCCAAACTCAACTAATTTAATTAAGAATCATATTAGTTAACTTATTACCAATTTTATTTCAAAGTATACTGTAAGAGCATGCCACCTGGAAACCAAAAATGGAAGAACTAAACTTCCATATCACATCAATTAATACTAATGGATTAGATAAGGACAAAATTGCACAACTTATAAAATTAAAACAGTTTGACATGATACTAATTCAAGAGAAACACAACAAACTTTCCAAAACATTAATATCGGAACTCGAAATCTAAAATGGATGCGATAGTTGTAACAAATGATGGTAACTACAACGACACTAAAGTGGGTGTAGCCACTATAATAAGCAATAGAAATAGGCAAAATTGGGAAATTATACAAGAAGATAGTAGTCTAAAGGGGAGAGTTGTACATCTAAAACTTAATAAACTACACATTATGAACATATATTGTCCAACAACCAGGGAAAGTCACAATGACTTCTTAATAAATTTAAATAACTACTTAAATAGTTTCACTGCAGAACATCTGATTATGGGAGGAGATTTTAACTGGGTGGGAGAAAATGTAGATCGAACTGGAAAACTAACAACCAATGATTTAGCACTAATGGCAAATATAGGTAAATTAATAAACGCATATAAATTAACTAATGTATATAGACGTTTGAATCTACTAAAAACGGAATACACACATGAATGTGTACGACAAGGGATAAATGGAGCAAGTAGAATATTGTATGTATCTGATTTTTGGACATAAAACATAAAAAAAGCACAAATTTTAGATTTCAAAATATCAGATCATAAACAAATAACTGGAAATAGTGATAAAAAATTGTAGATGGGGAAAGGGAGAATGGAAATTAAACAACTCAGTTCTAGATGATGAGCAACTAATTAGATAAATAAAAGAAGAAATCCCTAAAATACTTACAAATGAAAAGGGAAAAAATGTAACTGATATAATAACTGATTGGGGTCAATTTTTAAAAAATGTTAACAAATTAGCAATATATCACTCAACTAAATGTAAACGGATTCAAAAATTGGAAAAATTAGAATTTAATAGAAAAATAAATGAAGACACAACATCAATAAGGGATAAGGAGAACTACTCCAAACAGCTAGAAAAGTTAGAAGAATGGGAGACAAAGGGTGCAGAAATCAGGGCGGGCAAATTTCACCATACAAACAGGCAAAGGCGGGAAGAAAAAAGGAAAGGGGAGAGAAGTCACTAGACACCTTATTGATAGACGGGGTGGAAGTGACAACTAAAGCAGAAATTATGAAGGGAGTTCAAGAATTTTATACAAAACTTTATACATCTCAAAACATAGACAACAACATAATAACACAATACTTAAATTCAATACAATGTGAAAAGATTTCATCAGAACACAAAAAATTGTGTGATGAACTCATTTCTGTGGAAGAAGTGCAAACCACAATAAAAAAACTTGCAAAAGGTAAATCACCAGGGCGAGATGGCCTCACGGCGGAATTCTATAAGAAATTCCAAAGTGAGGTGGCACCAATCTTAGAATGGTTATATAATAATATACTGTTAAAAAATGACAAATTGACAGACACAATGAGGGAGGGATTGATTACATGTACTATCATTTATAAAGGGAAAGGAGACAGAACTGACTTCAAAAACTGGAGGCCCATCTCCCTCCTTAATACAGATTATAAAATACTAAATAGAATTTTAGCGAATAGGGTTACACACATCCCGTGTCTATGTAAACACGATAGTAAACACAAATCAAACATGCGGTGGTAAAGATAGAAGCATACATAACAATATACTTAACATTAGGACTATTATAAATTTCATAAATGGGTCAAACTCGAAATGTGTTATGGTACTTTTCGACCAGGAGAAAGCTTTCGACAGATCAGAACACAATTATACGCAAAAAGTACTGGAGAGCAGTCCCGGATTACCCATTAGGCAGAGTAGGCAACTGCCTATGGGCCCCGCGACTTTTAAGTAAATGGGGCGAAAACAGATAAATTTGAAATTCAAAGATCAGTGAGGCAAGGCTGCCCACTATCAATGCTATTATACGTAATAGCGATTGAAATCCTGAGTATAAAAATCAGGAGTAATACCAATATTCAGGGAATAAGAATACCAAACTTAAGAGAGGAATTCAAGATGCTACAACATGCAGATGATTGTACGAACTTAATAAATGATCCAAAATCCTTTCAACACTTACAAAAGGAATATGAAGCTTTTGGAAAAGCCTAGGCAGTCCCGGATTACCCATTAGGCAGAGTAGGCAACTGCCTATGGGCCCCATCAGGGGCCCCCATGAGACCGTGGGTCTGGGGCCCCAAAAGTTTGACTGCCTATGGGCTTCCACGGTGCTTAATCCGGCGCTGAGCCTCGGGATCTCAAGTAAATCGTGATAAAACAGAAATCCTAAAAATAGGAAACTGGAGGGGAAACCACCCTGGTTTACCTCCACACTTAATTAAAAATAGAGTAAAAGCCCTGGGGATATTCTTCGGGGCAAATGAAGAAAAGGAAAACTGTATAAAAGTCAAAAGCAAAATAAAGGAAATAATAAATATCTGGGCACTCACGCCACTTAGTCTAATGGAACATTCACAGGTTGCTAAAACATATATATATATATATATATATATATATATATATATATATATATATATATATATATATATATATATATATATATATTCAAATTTGACATACTTACTAAACGCTGTGGACATTAACAATAAAACACTAGAAACCATTGATAATGATATAATAGATTACACATGGAATAACAAGGCACACAACATAGACCTAAACAAAGGGGGGATTAGCCTTACATAATCCCTTCCTAATAACATATAAAAATATAATAAATAGGATTAAAAGGTTAGGTAACACTCCACAAATAACATGGGAAGCATTATACGTTTTTTGGCTTGGATTTGGAATGAGAAACAGACAAGACATATACACAAACAACAAATTGAATAAGAAAATAGACACACCACACTTATATAAGGGGACTAAAGAAATTTTATATAGATATAGGGACTACAAAGAATTATGGGCACTAAATAAGGAGAAGACGTATGACTGGATTTGCGAACTAGAAACGAAAAGAACTAAAAAATAAGGTAGAAGAAGAAAACCTTCATATAAAATGAGACAGAGTTTGGAGGCATTGGTCTGACATCGACTCTCTTAAAGGTACAGAGTATCATCTACGCGTACCTCCACAACGCCTGGCTTACGGGCGAAGTGGCACTTAGAAGACGAATGATTCAGACCCCTATTAGCTGCCCTCTATGCAGAAATGCCCCGGTCACAAAATATCATACGATGACTCAATGTGACAAAACAAAGGAAGAAAGGATCAAACTAATAATGGAAATAATGAAGGTAGACAAATACGACGGAAACTTTAATAAAAAATTAATACGACAAATAACCGACTATATAACGAAGACGTTAACAGAATGTGGACCACTGATGAAGGTTAGGAAATAATAGCATTATTTTACATATTTTATTTTTAAAAATAAAAAATAAAAATTTTTGAAATTAAATTAATTTTAATATACATTATGAACACAACCGGGAAAGTACATAATGAGGACCCTATGAGGCTATATCACATGGCGCTACGCGAAGTGAGCAGGCCTTTGGCAGAGTTTGGAAAAATCACCCCTTTAGCTCTAATTAGCTCACAGTTTTGCACTTCCTCTTCTCTGGATACTATATCCATACTTTTTCTTCCATGTCTATATCCGTAATAGACATGGCACCCATTAAAGGGCAAATTTAAACAATTTTGGAAACTTTCTATAGATTAATTAAAATAAATAAATAAAGGACGGCCCTAATTGAGTCAGGAACTGTACAACTAAATAAATTCGTACAGATCCTGACTCAAGGCAGACGGACCTAGCAAATAAAATATTATTAGATAGAAATTGAAGCACATTAAACCGTTAACTAAAAATACTTCATTTTACAAAAAATTCAAAATTAACTCAAAATATGTCTAAATAAAGAGAATGATGTGATAACCCACATAGAGGGATATCACAAAGTAAGACAACTATGTCAAGAATTTGAATGGAAATGGCTATCCTTACAAAAATACAAAGTATAGACTTATATATAGCAACATACAAATAGCACCAAAACAAATAGCAAACAACAAGGATACCAGGTGACCACTAGCCATGGTCAAACAATAAAGAACAAAAGTAGAATACTAGTTTTGGGTAGATCAAATCCCATCTAGTAATGATCTACTTAAGAAACACTAGGGAAAAAAATACCCCTTCTCAAATATATAACCCCGATGGGGAAAAATTAAATGGGGCGATAAATGAAAAATAAAAAACAAACAAACAACATATCGGGGGGAACACACACAAACATAAAAACTTTTTACTTTTTTATTGGGGTGGGGTGGAGGGCACATGTTTGGTCCCACCCCCCACCCCCCACCCCAAAAAAAATACATCAGAATAAGTAAAGTCCGTCCAATGCAAGATGACCTTAATTTGTAGAAAAACCCTGATATGGACTGCCAGGTGTATGAGATTTTCCTGAAAATTTGACTTCTGGTTCCGATGTTAGTCAAACTCGGAACACGCTACACAGCGGCACTATACAGGCAGTTAGACCAACAAATTGCTCTCCACCTCTTTTGTGACTGGCGCCGCCAGTCAACAAAAAGGTCGAGAAAAATGTGTTTGTCTTACAGACAGTAAGACCTCAATTTCAAAAACAGAAACATCAGGTTCGACGCTGTAAGACAAGACACCCATTATAGGGCAAGGCGAGGAGGGTGCGTTGCCCCTAGAGTTGTAGGACAAAGCACCAATATATCGGTTCGATCCACCAAATTGTAGACAGGGTTATCATATCGGAACCTTAGCTAGGGAAGATGATGTACATGGAATAGTTTCGTGGCTGTCAAGTTTACATATGCAAACGATATCGTTTCTGGGCTGTAAAATTTACACATTTAAACGAGATAGTTGTGTGGCCATCTTTTTGACATGTGCATACGAATATTTCTCCAGGCTATCATGTTTACATGTGTAAGCAAGATCGTTTCGTGGCTGTCAAATTTACATGTAAACGAGATCGCTTCGTGTTAGACATGTAAATGTTTACAATAAATGTTTACATGTAAATGTTTTCTGTTTAAAAGATAATAAAGTGGATGTTGTGTGTGTGTGTATATATATATATATATATATATATATATATATATATATATATATATATATATATATATATATATATATATATATATATATATATATATATATATATGACAAATACATGTAATATCAAATAGCAATATTTGATGTAAGTTCAGTCACTCACAAATTGCGTGTTTATTCAAAGCATCTTTTTTATCTTTGAAATTTGTCTTAGCATTTTGCATTACCTTCACATTGTCGTTGATTAAATAGTGTATACTACAATCTTGACATATTTTAAGATCTGTTCATCCTGAGAGAGAGAGAGAGAGAGAGAGAGAGAGAGAGAGAGAGAGAGAGCATGGAAAATTTAAATAGACAGGCTTCCTTGTCATGCAGAGGAAATACATGATTGAATAAACTACATAAAAACATAAAAGCATATATATCTCCAGAATTGGCAAAGAACGTAGTTCTAGAAGTGGCGATAAAAGTGTTATTGCTACGTAAACAACTGTATTACGATTTTAACGGGGACAATTCTTCACAAAAACTAATAGGGCTTTCTCCGCTTGATGGGGGTGGGGGAGGCTGATGAAATGCAGCAGAACTGATTGAAGCCTTGAAATAGTCCCCACTTAATTCCTTTATTCTAGCCCGGGTTCGTTTTTAATAAAAGAGTATTCGGTGATATAATTTAGTTATGAGAGAGAGAGAGGGGGGAGATAGTTCTTTTCATTGAAGTGAAATTATTACTTACTGAAATCAAGAAGCAAGTATGAAATTCCAATGGAAATAATAAGGTTTATTTAAAGTAAAGATTTAGTTAGATAAGCAGTTACATTGAAGGTGATGTGTTTGGTGGATGGAGACTAAACTTAGAAAGGAAATAAGAAAATATAAAATAATCTGAGCAATGATGTAATTAATGGGGCCAGCTAAATTTCTTACCATTTCGAACGCTAGAACAAACCAGACAATTGTATCGTCTCTATATAGAACACACAGTACTAATTATACGGAAGAACTGTGACCCAGTATAGAAATGGGCGAACAAATAATAGAGTATATACGTGTTTGGTGGTCCATAATTGGTTAATCATAAAAATTTTAAAAATTAAAATGTTAGTTATAAATATCTTTTGAGAGCTTATCCTATCTGTATTTTTTTCTTTAAAATGTCGACATTATTATATTGGTGCAATTTTAGTATGTTTACATTGCTTGATTATTGAGTATGAGTACTTAATAAGTAACACCTGCTTCATTTGGTGTACATGCAATAACAAACAATTTGGAGGGTGCTCTCCCCCATGTTATTCTTCACAGACCATTTACGGCCCTCCTGCCCTTATATTAAGTGTTTGCTATGAGGTATGTTTTAGACTTTAATATATATATATATATATATATATATATATATATATATATATATATATATATATATATATATATATATATATATATATATATATATATATATATATATATATATATATATATATATATATATATATATATATATATATATATATATATATATATATATATATATATATATATATATATATATATATATATATATATATATATATCGTGATGAAGAGTGCACCAAAGTCTTGTGAACTTGATCCAATTCCGACATCACTGCTGCTTGAGTGCTTAGACCCAATATTGCGTTCACTAACTGATGTTATTAATATCTCTCTCTCTCATCGGGGGAATTCCCATCATTTTTTTCAAAACTGCCATCGTAAAGCCTCTGCTAAAGAAAACAACACTTGATCATAATGATTTAAAGAACTACCGCCCAGTTTCTAATCTCCAATTTATATAAAAAAAATCTTAGAATAAGTTGTTCTAACCCAACTTGTATCTCATTTGAATTAAAACAGTCATTTTAGCAATGTACAGTCTGCATACCACCTTTGCCACAGTACGGAAACAACTCTTCTGAAAGTATTTAATGACATTCTCTCTGCTTTTGGATAGTGGAAAGATTACAGTCCTCACCCCCCTTAATTTGTCTGCAGCATTTGACACAATAGACCATGATATATTACTTCACCGTCCCCAGCATGTATTTGGCATTCAGAATATTGGCTTCCAGTGGTTCCTACTTAGTCAACACACAACAGGACACACATTGTATATGCAAATGGAATACATTCCAGCCCAGTTGATCTATGTTGTGGTGTTCTACAGGGGTCTTTCTTGGACCTGTTCCCTTCATTCTATACACCCAGCCGCTCTCAAGTGTCATAGATCATCACCCAGTGTCTCATCAATGGTACGCTGATGATACCCAAATATACAAGTCTAGCCACCCAACTGAACTTGATGCTACCATCCAAGGAGTAGAGAGGTGCATTTCTGATGTGAAATCATGGATGACACGTAACAAGCTGCACATGAATGATGATAAAACTGAGACTATTCTGATCACAACACAAAGACTTTCTCATTCACATCCTTTACCTCAGACAATACATATCAGCAACACCAACAAGAGTGCTCTTAAAATTCACCTTTTTCGACTGCAGGAACAAACTTAGAGACCTAATAATGTTTTGTATCTTATATGATTTCTGTATGTTTTTATGTTTTCCAATTTCGTGGTCTTTGTTATTTGTTTTTTTCTGTAGTGTAGTAATATCATTATAGATGTTATAAAGCGCTTAGAGCTTCTAAAGATTAGGCGCTATACAAAGTCCTCATTATTATTATTATTATTATTATTATTATTATTATTATTATTCCGAATAACATTTGTTAAATTTACTTTTTAAGTTGTTTATAAATATTTGTTAGCTTAAATATATATATATATATATATATATATATATATATATATATATATATATATATATATATATATATATATATATATATATATATATATATATATATATATATTGTTCATCGTCTCGAATAAACTCTTGACTATCGTAAAAATTTTCCTCTTATTTTTTTCTTTTTGCTCTTATTTTCTCTTTCTTCTATTCTTTGTTCATGTTCTTACATTTCTTCTTTCTTTTGTTTTCTCTTTTTGTTTTGTTTCTGCGCATGTTGTTTTCGGCTGTTCCGATGGGGCTTTATTTAAATTTAGCTCCATTGTTTTCTCTTCGGTTTGTTTCCCGTTTTACACTATCTCCTTCGGTCTTCCATTTTGTTCTCCCTGTTGAGTTGTTACTGCTGTTACCTGGTGTTGTTGATTAATTGTTTTAGATTCATTTAGGAGTGCTACTCGTAAAAAAAATTTGATGGTTTGTTCTCTCTTCCTTTGTTTGTTGTTTCCTTTATCATGTTGGTGTTGTTGTTGTTTTGTGGTTGTTTTGCCTTTTGTGTTTGTTCTTGCAGTTTCTTTACCGGTTAATGCTGTTTATGTGTTGTTCTCCCTCGTTGCTCTTCATTATTTCGGGGACATGTGAAGGGGATATGTCCTGTCTCATTGCATCTGTTGCATTTTCTGTCATGAATGCATCCTTTGTACCATGTTTTAGCCAGAAATCCATGCATAAAATACGACCTTTTAATGGTTTTAAGATGTACCTTCTCTATTTCAGTGGTTTTTATTCCACCGTATATTTGCGTTCATGGGATCATCTCCAGTCTTGCTGTTATTGCGTTAACTTCAAATTTTTCTTCGAAATATTACACCATAGCCTCTCTAACGATATCTCTAGAGGGATGTCAGAAATTGTCACCTCTCCAGTCCTCTTTTTTTTTTTCGTTCAATACGTGCTGGTTTTTTTACGTTTATGATCCCTTTTGATGTTGTCACTCGTCCATAAGGTAACACGGGTTCTTTCCCTTGGGTCTTATGATGTAGCTTTGATATCTTATCGGGTTTATGGAGTAATATATATATTATCTTCACGTTCTACCCGTTTCATCTTGAAATTTTGTAAAGGTTACTATTTTTCTTTCATATTTGCCATCCTGCTTTCTGCCATTCCGCTTTCTTTTTACTGTATTGTTATTTCTCTATTTTGTTTGTCTTTGTTAAAGTTTAGGTTTTCATCTATTATGATTCTATCCTTGTTGAATTCCGTCTATGCTACATGGTCTGTTTTATCATGTATGAATGTACAACCCAAATCTGGTCTCCTCCGTAAATTAACAATCACCCATGATCATAAGCACCCAGAAATTTTAAATTTTTGAATTTTGAATATAATGGTGTTTCCATGTGGCTACTATGGAAGTTTAATTAGTACCATGAGTCCTATAGTTACTCTGTAACTACACAATACTGGTCTACCGTCAAAAAGCAATGGCGACTGTACTATCTTGAACAACCACAAACAGCAGTTCCGTCCGACACATTGCTGAACCGGTTGAATAGCATATACATGTATATCGTGAAATATATTGAATCGCAATACAATTAGTAGTTCCAGTTCTGCGTCCCGAATGTAGTTCTAATCTATTTTTAGAACATTTTTTCCTCTCTCATTTCGGTGGTGATAGAAGAGTTATATTTAGGCATTTTTGGCAGGGATTTAAACGTAATTATTTATTTTCGAGAGTATGAGTTCAGAGAGAGAGAGAGAGAGAGAGAGAGAGAGAGAGAGAGAGAGAGAGAGAGAGAGAGAGAGTGTGTGTGTGTGTGTGTGTGTGTGGTTTGGCGACAGTGCACAGTGAGTAATAAGGCCTTGGTGACGATACGGGAGTAAAATCTGTGTTCTGTTTACATGCTGCTCTGATTACAGTGCAGCAGCTTTCAAAACAAATGCCGGTGAACCTTTGACAAGAACTTCGCCGTGAAGTTATCTTTGAGGGTATTTCAGATTAACATATGATTTGTATTCATTGTCACACAGTGTGAAATAAATGTAGAGAACATATAGTAACATTAATTGTGATGTCCGTCCATATACATGCGCCACCACCGGAGTATACGACATGCGCAGAGAGTGGACGCGTGCGCTGACCGGTAAAAATGGTCCGAGATAAACAGAGAGAAAGAGGGGGCGGAGGGCACGCATAGAATAAAATGAACAGAGGAAGAACAAGGGGAAGGATACAGAAATTTGCCAAAATAGAAATACGAGTTTAAATAACATAGATAAGAGCAGATATATTCATGGGAAATGAAAATAGCTCCAAGAAAGAAATTTATCACCAGTGGCAATACAAATGGTATCGCAACTTAAGCGATATAAATGTTCTCCCACTGATACATTTAAATATCTCATTGCAAAATAGATAATAAAGCTGAAATTATTAGTATCATCATTAATAATAATAATAATAATAATAATAATAATAATAATAATATTATTATTATTATTATTATTATTATTATTATTATTATTATTATTATTATTATTATTATTATTATACCATATTTACAATGTTGCACTTATAATAAAATCCCAATGAGCCATCGATGACGTGAGAATTATACGTCATAAAGAGCGTTGCTGTTGGTAATATACGCAGACCTCAAACAAAAGGCATCTGTTGTGAAGGTAAGTACCTAATTTCCTCATATTTGTATGGGGAGGCGAAAGGGGTTCATTTTGGAGTCACTGTTAGGTAGAGAAATATGAGTATATAATAAAGAAGCTACGACGTTTGAGCATGGAAAGGTTTGCGAACAAATTTAAAACAAACAAAACAAGAAAACAAATGTTTTGTATTTTCTCATAGTCTACTAATGTTGGTACATGTACTTTAATCTACTTGTAATTACAAGTATACCACAAAACACTAAAAAAATCGGATAAGACGAGTAATGGTCAACACTGGCTTTAAAAAAAAAGTTTGCTTGTATGGTAAAGTAAAAAGAAAAAACAACAAATACTAAGGTTACGTCTTTGCAGGAAAAGCAGCTAGATTATTTTAATGTTAAGACGAACGTACTCCACGCAAACGTCCTTACGTAAACTGCTATAATGTTCAACTTCGCCATCACATATTGCAAACTGATAACTAGAGGTATCTCCGATACACAGTTAGCCTCCAAAATAGAGATGGCAGACATCGTAAAAAGTATGTCGTCGAAGATGGTACAAGATGGGAATTTGAGATTTATTTACATTCGACTTGATTAAAACAATAATTCAATCTAAGATCTAATGAGTATTTACTGACATACATGAAACAGAAAAGATTAAATCCAAACAAACGAGTTTTGGCATACTGTATGTATACATATCATAATACATAAACAGCACAAAACAAATCTCATTGCACAGAAAAAAGATTGTTTGTCAACTGAACATTCTTTCAGCAAAACATCGCGCTGAACATAGTCTCACAATACCCATCTGGGGTGAGCTTACTAGAATAACCGACCGCTCCAGCTGCCTAGTGGTTAGAGCGTCCGCCTCGAATGCGGGAAGTCGCGGGTATGATGCCCCGGCCGAGTTATACCAAAGACATTAAATTGTAATATCACTGTCAGCTGTCTCTCTAGGCGCTCAGCTTTAAGAGGTTAGTGTTAGAACTGGTCGGATGGTGTCAGAATAATGTCACTAGGTGGGAGCAACGTGCTACGTTTCAGCGGAATGATGCCCCAGTGCTAGACATAATAGAAACTGCCACACTCCAGACATGGGAGCCATATGACTGAAAACTTATTAAAGCTATGTTACAAATTCAAATCACACACACACACACACACACACACACACACACACACACATTAATTGTGTAATTTACAGCATTTCAAGGGGAAATGTAAACACTCTTATCTTTGTGCGTTGCACGCTATTTTTTTAGCATACGATAGGTATACGAGGAGGCCAGTATAACTGGTGGAGAAAGGACCCTAAACACTGGCTTATGTGTATAGCGTGTACGCTGTATTATTGATATACCTGGAAATGTATACACTTTACATTAAAATGAACAGAGGCTTGCCGAGTTTCCGTTTCATTAAAACTTGTTACGATGAGTAGTATATAGCTATAGCAGTATTATACTGCAATATAATACTGAAAATGATTATAATTGCCCCGTTGTATTCACATTCAATATTAATTTCTAAAGTATGGGATCCCGGGTGACCGAGTGGGCTAAATCGCTCGTCTTTACCGGTCGCTGGCATCTCACCTCTGTCCCATATGCGTTTAAGTTTTCGGGCAAAGTGGATATGTGAAAAAGCTTGCCAGTAGCTTATCGTTCGTTGGTCGCTACTGAGGTTTCACCGGTTCTTCCTCCACCAGATATACTGACCGCTATGTATTTACTATCATGTGCTGAAAATAGCGTTAAACCCACGATATAAACAAGTTCTAAAATATTGTGAATGAATAGTGAATTTCACCTTTAATCGAAATTATCACATGGATCTTTTTCAGTTAGTAAAATTTACTACATTAACGAAGTTTGTTTGCTTAACTAGGATTTTCAACGTAGATTTAACAAATTTTCTGTCATATCGCTCTGATGTCTGCAGTGAGGCAGTAGATAGTAATGTCTAGCACTGGGACATCTTGCCGCAGCCCACCCAGTCACATTATTCTGTCACCAGGTCGACCAGTCATAACACTAACCTCTTAATGCTGAGCGCCAAGCGAGGCAGCTGTTAGTACCATTGTTGTAAGTCTTTGACTTGGCCGGCGATCGAACCCACGACCTCCCTCCCGCTCTCGCGGCGGACGCTCTAACCACTAGGCCACCGGAGCATTCAAGAATCATACAGATAAAGTTATATTATGTATGTTCGATTTTGAAAGATATATGTCTACAAATGAATGTGAGCGCCGCGAAGAGCAAGATGGCAGAACCTTCAATAGCTAATATATATCATGCTCTTACTGCTATTTGTTTGTAAATATGTATAAAACACAGCTAAAAATAACTGGTAAACATATTATATAATTCGGGACACCATACGAAATATACTACTTCAATCTGCTATACATATTGCTAGATAATAGATTCCAACGTAAAAGTAAATAACAATGATTTGTTCCAAGTGAATAACGGACATTTCATCCACGGGGTGAATAACTGGGTTATTTTCACACACTTGATGAAATTTATGTAATTCACTCGATACAAATTTATGTTATTCACTCGATATGCTCTGTATAGTACTGTTTACTCACAGTTGGGTGGAATCTGTATCCAATCACGCCCTCTGCCTGCCAGTGTCAAGTTTCCGTTAAAAACATACTTTATAACCCATTTTGTGATATGGATTATATCAACCTTAAATTATTTGAAGTGTTATATGTTTCTGGCATGAATAGAACAAGTGGAAATTACCATGGCACGCGAAAGCGAGCCTCTTGATATAAGATGTAGCATGTCGCCTTATCGTTTTCTACGCTGTTCTTACCAATGAAAAGCATCTGCAAAAGATAAACTCTACATTGAATACAAATATCATCTTTTCGATACCTGTTGTTTCTTTTCTCCCCCAAGTTATATTAGAAAATATAAAGAAGTTATTTGCTTTTCCTAACGACACATTGAGGCAGCCGACGCGGGTTAATCTGGGCTGGTATCGAACGCTCAACCCATTGAGTACGCGTCCAATACTTTACCAATTCAGTTACCATGGCTCTACTACTAAAATAAGGACTATAAATGCGCGGAAGTCGACCACCCACCCCCACCCCTTTACATAATTTGGCTGACAGAAAATTGACTGGAGACTTGCTCGCTCCCTTGCTTTGATTCGGAGCTTTATAAGTCATAAATGTATGATTAGAACTTTACAAACTCAGTCTGAATAAAATCAGATATATACTGTTCTGCGTGAAAGATCTTTACGTAGGACACTGGAAACATGATTTCAATTGTTTGCGGAAGACTTAAATTTCACACATTAATTAAATAAACTATAGATCACTTTTACCTAGTACATCAGTTCTTTTTAATAAGAATTTTGTTTATTTATTTTTATTTTAAAAATCCCCAATTTAACAACTTTCTTACATTTACGGAATAGTCGGAGAAAAGCCTACAATATATTTTCGGAACAAAGTCTTCAAAGACATTCAAACTACAAGAACTTTATTGTTATCTAGATTGTTTGCGTATCAATTCAGTCCGCATTTCAAAGCTGAATCACAGCAAGGTGGCATTTTTAATAACCTATTTTTTTGGCAATATTGAAGCGTGTAGGTAAGGTAGTTTCAAATTGTACCCTTCACAAGTGTGAATATATTACTAACACATGATTTCTCCTTGAGTGAAAGTTGACTTAGAGCGGAAAGTGCACCGGTGTGAACTGTGTATATGGTAATTATGTGCAGCTGTAAATGTACATCTGCACATCCAGGTAAATAATGGTTGTTAGGAATGCACTTTGGTATTTTGAACATGCCTTGGTATTGGAAGGGGCAAAGCATAAGAGACAAAAATGTTAATCACTACTTTGCAGGCCTGTTATTACAATTAACAGATAAGACGACTTCCCAAGATTAATTACAATTGATTTCATGAAGAAGAAGAAAACTTTGTTCCGACCATAAGATACCCGAAAATGAGGTGGGTGAAATATATGCCATTACACCGTTGAGCATATTTGTACCCATGTTACATTAATTATATATTTTCAGTAGTTTAGAAGGAATGTTGATGCATTGTGCATGCACGCACCCACATAAGCTTATACGTAATGACAGACACCATAAAAATTCTCTCTCTCTCTCTCTCTCTCTCTCTCTCTCTCTCTCTCTCTCTCTCTCTCTCTCTCTCTCTCTCTCTCTCTGAACATTAATTTAAAAGCATCACGTGTGCCAATTAACTCAGCATATGAATGAAGGAACTTTATCAGCTCACGTGATTCCCTCAGCTGCCTCGAAATGTTCTTGTGGAAGAAACTACGCTCCTATCTGCTTCGCAATATATATGCCGATTGTACCGTTTAAACCAACTCTAAAACAGAACAAAGACAAACTAAGCTAGCCGAATTGAATTCTCTCATATCCCGCTCAGCTTGGACACATATACAACCTGGGCAATAAATGTCGACCAAATCTCTATATGTATCACGGACGTGCTAAGAAGTGTTTGGAGAACTTTGCAATATAGTTTCTTCATAATGTTCCCTGCTTTAAAGATTCTACCGGAACGAAAACTTACAGATCTCAGCGATGTGAAATTATAGATCTTCTCTAGCTACGGTTCCGATATGATTAGCTTCTCTACATCTTTGAGTATTGAGCAGATATTTCTGTGATTTGGGTCTGTGAATTTCTTTCGATGCGGCGCAAGTCATTGCATGAAAGCAAAATTACGTTGTTCACATTTGAACATTGTTCTTAAATGGTCGAGGCAAAGGGATCGCACAAGTAGAATTGACTGATATATAATCACTTTTCCATTGCACAACTACCTTACACTCAAATACACCGGTAATGGCTTCCGTATGATATATAGTCATAATTTTGATATTAAACTAACAAAGAATCCTTTATAGGTAAAGTTCCTCCACCATTTTCGGCCGATGTACAATGCACCACGCTATTGGTTAGTTGGTATTGTTTACTAAGGGAGGGAACTCGTGAAATCCAATTGATGTCGCTAGGACAAATCACTACTATATCTATTCGATCCGCCAAGGTGTAGACAGGATTATCATATCGAAACCTTGGTTAGCGATGAGGCGAATCCTACTGTGTAATGTAATAAAACCTTAGCAATAATGTTGAGCGAACAAAACAAGAGTCTTGCATTAAGGAGTTCTCAGCTATACTGATACCCTCAAAGTCCTAACTAGTATTAACCGGACGATACTGATCACAATCTAGAATCTTCTTATTCTAAGCAACCCTCTTACATGTTGTCAAGCTAATGTTTTTCCATTTCTTTTCCAAAACTAAGATGGCCCTTGCTGTCTTGTGGTTTCTGGTGATTTCGGTGTTGTCACTCTTTTATAATTTAATGAGGACTTTGTATAACGCCTAATGCTTAGAATCTCTAAACGCTTTACCACATCTATACTAATATGACTACATTAAAAAAAAAAAACATCAAACACCATGAAATCGGAAAACAAAAAATGCTGAAATATTTACGGTAGGAAACATTATGAGGTCTTTTAGTTTGTTCTTGCAGTCGAGAAAGGTGAGTTTTAAGAGTACTGTTGAAGGTGATCACTGTGTCTTTGTGTCTATTTTCAATGAGCAATTCATTCCACGTTACTGGGCCCTGGTATGCAACGGAACGTTGTCCATATGAGTTTGTTTTCATAGTGGAATAATAAGTATACGTTTGTTAGAAGAGCAGCGTAAGTATCTTGCTGCTGTGTACACATGGGTGAGGCCGAATAGGTATGCTGGACTGGTGTCCGTCAGTGAAACAAAGCACAGATAACAAATTTTGTGTTTAATACTGGATCAAATGGACAGCCAGTGTAGGGTATAGATAAGCGGGGAGGTGTGCTCTGATCGTGGTACTCTAAAGATGTTCCGAGCAGCTTTGTTTTGAACTTTTTGAAATTTCTGGAGTAGATATTGAGACGATCCAGACAGAATTGAGTTACAATAGTCCAGTCTTGAAAGTACTAATGAACACACACGTGTTTTAGTGGCATCAACTGAAAGATATTTGCGAATGGAGCTGATGCATCTCAGCTCAAGATATGCAGCCTTGCATATGTTCATGACATGTTGGTGCAATGTGAGAGTACTGTCTAGAGATGTTGCTGACATTTATTTTTTGAGGTAAATGATGTGAATGAGAAAGTGTTTGTGTTGTGATCGGACTGGCCTCAGTTTCATCATCATTCATCTGCAGCTTGTTATATGTCATCCATGATTTCGCATCAGAAATGCACCTCTCTACTCATTGGAAAGTAGCATCAACTTCAGTTGGGTGGCTAGACTTGTACATTTTGGTGATATCAGCGTACAATTGGATAGACACTGGGTGATGATCTATGACACTTGAGAGCGACTGATTGTATACACTGAAGGGAACATGTCCAAGAACAGACCCAGTGGAACGCCAAAACATAAATCAACTGGGCTTGAGTGTACTCAAGAAGGGCGATGACTGTAATATTTCCGCTATCCAAAGCAAAGACAATGTCATTAAATACTTTCAGAAGGGTATTTTCAATATTGGGGCAAGGGCGATATGCAGACTTACATTCTCACATTACTAAAAAGACTTTGAATTCAAATGAGATACAAGTTGGGTTAGAACAACTATTTCTAAGATATTTTTATGAATGGGAGATTAGAAACTGGGCGGTAGTTCTTTAAATCATTATGGTTGAGTGTTGGTGTCTTAAGCAGCGGCTTTACAATGGCAGTTTTGAAAAATGATGGGAATTCACAGAGAGAGAGAGAGAGAGAGAGAGAGAGAGAGAGAGAGAGAGAGAGAGAGAGAGAGAGAGGGGGGGGAGGGAGGGAGGGAGGGAGGGAGGGAGGGGGGATACTAACAACGTCAGTTAGTGAAGGCAATATTTGGTCTAAGCAATCAAGCAGTAGGGATGTTGGAATTGGATCAAGTTCACATGACTTTGGTGCACTCTTCACCACGATTGTCCGTACTAAATCTATATAGACAGGTTCAACTGTTTCTATCGTAACTGTATGGTGATGACAAGTCAATTGAAATTGTGTTGTCAAGAGTATCTCTCTCTAATGGTTTGTACTTTGTCACAGAAGAAATTTGCAAATAGGTTCAGAAAGTATACTGGAGAGAAGGTAGTTGTTAGTGGTGTATATTTCTCATTGACATTAGTTTGTTAGTTATCTCGAAGAGCTCTTTGCAGCTGTAGCTCTCCGTGATCTTAGTACTGTAGTTCTTTGTAGCCGCTTCATATATTTGTTTTTTAACAGTGAGTCTGGTGGAAAGACAAAACCCTTAGAGTACGAAGAAACAAGAGCACCCCACCACTATCACCATCACGACCTGTTCTGTAACATTCTCTTGCAGACTGTTCCGTTCTAAATCAAACACTGACTGGCTAGAGTCCACATACTTATCTGACATCACCCATGTGTATACTCCATCTATTTGCTTCTCGTTGTTCTCACGGTTAAAACGAAGTCGTAAGGACAACATTCTTTTGCTTACCAAGAACCAGGTTCGTGGAACTAATTGCCCATGGATATTACCCACAAGGAAAATGTGTCCTCGTCCAAGATTGCTCTTAAATTGTGCATATGTCAACTATAAGAGCTGACTTAAAGACTTAATAATGCTTACTTCCTTAATTATTGTCAGCGTTTTGTTTTCTAATTTAACTATGTTAGATTTTGTAATCATGTCGACGAGTGCGTTTTTATCCCCAGTCTAATATTGTAAAGAGCTAAATATTAGGGTCTTTACTAAGTCCACATTATTATTATTATTATTATTATTATTATTATTATTATTTAACAATACGTAAATCTAGTTTGCCAGAAGGCATTGCGCGTAAAATACTATGACGTCATCCCATTATCGTTGAAGAACTTACTTCATCTCTGAAATACAAAATTGTTGTTTCGCAGCTGGTTTGAAATTCTGGAACTGTTTATAACGATATTTAACTTAAAACCCGATCAAAATATACACTAAACCATTTTCCACTTACAGTTACAGGAAGAAAAAGATAAGACTAATTAGTTTGTAATCTGCAACATAAATTACTATACGCCATGTCACACTCTTTTACTGACATGTACATTGTGATAAGTAAATTTATTAAAAGGGTAAACCGAGGATATGCATATATAATTTAATTTATTGAACATTTGCAATTCTAAGTAATTTGAACAGTTCGTTTTCTATACTAACTGCTTGTGCCCTACAGCCGCATTAATTTAATTCATTATCAGTTTTGTTAAGGTATTAAAAGATATTCTTTACAGAAAGAAAATCCCCAATTTAAACAGGTACAGATATATAAACGAGAGCATTTAAACAGCCGTACAACATTAGGTATCACACGCCTTGTTACTTCAGGCGACGAGGTCACGGGATTGTGACGAACAATAGGGGTAACTATAGTCAACGTGTATATGTCGCACAGTGGTCCGCAGTAAATGACAGTTGTACTCTAAGGTAAAGTATTTTAATTTGTCAGAATGTTAAAACTTTGACCTCTTTGATGATTTTATGCTTTATTAGATTTTTGTTCTAAAATCTGTAGTTAAAAAAAGACATCCGGTTAAATTTATTAACATTGGCTCAAAGGAGTAACGGTGTCTATGGATTTTTCCCTAGTAACGAGACGCCATGTCTGTAGTAACCAGCTACCTATAGTTGGTCCAGCTCGGCAAGTCTGTAAGTATATTTGTATCGTTATTTTAAGAATATTTATGAGATGAATGAAACTGAGAACATCTGTTCGACCTTCAATATCAGTTTTAGATATAAATTGTCAGTTTATTGAGACTAGTTTTATTTTATTTTCACAGTGTTAAATTAAAGGTCTTGTCTCACATGATAGCGTATGAAAGAGTACGCTAATGTTACAATCCACTTTACACTTAGTATCCATTTATTGTATGTGCTAAATCGAAGTGTAAATCAATGTGAAAGTGTGCATTGAACTTTAAGACCACTGAAATGGGCGACATTTCCATATAAGCTCCTTTTTATGTAATTCACCTTTTTTTATCTGACTCTCTCTCTGTCTCTCTCTCTGTCTCTCTCTCTCTCTCTCTCTCTCTCTCTCTCTCTCTCTCTCTCTCTCTCTCTCTCACAGATCCAACTTTCTGCTATCCCAAACAATTGGACAGGTTCTTACATATATGGCACATATATAGAATCCCACCACTCTTATTAGCACAAACTTTTAAAGTAGTTCATGTTGTATGTATGTATGTATGTATGTATGTATGTATGTATGTATGTATGTATGTATGTATGTATGTATGTATGTATGTATGTATGTATGTATGCATGCATGTATGTATGTATGTATGTATGTATGTACGTACGTACGTACGTATGTATGGTGCGTGAGAGAGAGAGAGAGAGAGAGAGAGAGAGAGAGAGAGAGAGTTGTCTGCTTATATTAGAATGAATCATCCCCTTCTCAAAACCAAATACTTGGCCGAAAAAATATTCAGGATCCGTGCGCAACTGTTTATGAAACTGGATAAGCCCTTACTTTCACCAACCCCTTTTATATGTCTATATCTGCTATCGCTTCTCTCATTTTAGGTTGACAGTTTTTAAAAAAAAATATATATATACTTAGTATATTGATGGGTTAAAATTACATTTATGGTAATTCTTTGGGAAGTTCTATAAAAAAAAACCCACACCGACATCTATCAGAGATACAAGCATATAACTAGTGCATCTACGTTTTGCGTCATTATGATATTAGTCATTTTGTATACACATTCTGTCAATCATCGAACTATTTTATCTGCTCTTCAATGCAAGTGTTTTCATCATTCATGGCTCCACTTATACACATACAATGTCATACATGTATATAACAAAAGCGAGACTGATTATAGCACGCCTATTCATTTCAAATTAGTTGATTGTGTTAGATAAACTAGAAAACACAGGTTCAAACATAACACATTTGTAATTGATAATAGATGGAAATCTTAATTTAAAAGGATTAATTTTACAGATTATGGAATACATAATGAAGTTTATCAGTGAAAATAAATTTTCTCTCGTTTGCAATTTAGAACGTCTTACTTCCATTATCACAATAGCAATACGGATCGACGACGAAAAAGACGATGATTAAAAGTATCGTTTCAAGTTGACAATTTCTTAATAGTTGCGATTTATCTCACTCTACATTTACTCTGTGTATATAACAAACTGTATCAATACCACTTATCACGGTAGCTCTCTTATTTTGAAAATGAGGAGGGATTTATTCTCAATCTACTAACACCCTGTCTTTCTTACATACGATAAATATATTATATTAACATAATAAAGCACATTATGCTAAAAAGTATCCACAGACAGACGAACATCCAAAAACGCTACTAAACATGAATAATGGACACTGTTTTTATTTTGTAGTTAGGTGAATTATTTTGCCGCGATAAAGGTACCGGTTAGGTCTAATCTATCACTATTATGGCATGAAAAGAGAAAGTTTACTAAATCTGCGCTGTTCAGATTGCTCGTGTACACATGCATTAAGTAAATATCGAAAGAACGATCCATGCAAAGGTTTTTAACACTTTGAGTGCCCAAGAGTTTGTTCAATATTTATTGGGGGTAGGGGTTAATTTGTAGGTAGGGTGAATATTTTGTAAACTAAAAACGTAACACATATTTTATATCGGACTGAGGTAGCGTTTGAATTACCATGCATTCGTACTGGAAAATATGCCTACCACCTCCAACAAACCTTTTAAAACTGCCTAATAATTTGTCATTTAGGCCGGGACTTGATTATCGGCGCATTGGCACCAATGGGGCTTTTACCACAGTTTAAATACTGTACAGCGTATTTTAAATTTAAGACATTGACTTTATATATGTTCTTCTAATGCTGACAATAGTACCTTCATTTTATCCTAGATACAAATGTATGCAATACATTTTCATTACCCGAAAGTCAACGGCTATTAGATGGATTATGTCATAGGAATATCGGTCTTGTTTTTTTTCTTCATAAACCAATATTCATGAATCGTACAGTAAATTAACTGTAATTGAAGTCAGTATTACAAGGTAGAAATTTTCATGTAAATTAATACCATTTGATAAAATTTATTGTTTCAATTTTGAATGGCAATTTTACTTGTTGAATAGTAACCTATGCAAAACTAGAACCGAGTTTACTTATGTCCAATGACCACTCTGGTGGCCTATGTTCCCCATCCGAGCCATACCAAAGATTTATAAAAATGGTATAGAAAGCTGCCTCGCTTGGTGCTCAGTACCAACAAGTCATTGTTAGGACTGGTCGGCTTCGTGTCAGGATAATGTTAATAGGTGGGACATGTCTGCCGCATGATGTCCCATTGCTAGATATCGCTATAAACTTCCACACTGCAAACATCATAGTGATGTAACTAAAATTGTTATAAATACGTTAAACACACACACACACACACACACACACACACACACATACACACACACACACACACATAAGTACCAAACAGCAGCACCAAGTACACGATCCAACAGGACAATGTTAATGAGTCATACGCATGTGACTGGACGTTCAGACGTTAAGCTTATCGATTACGTGTCTGCCGCATGATGTCCCATTGCTAGATATCGCTATAAACTTCCACACTGCAAACATCATAGTGATGTAACTAAAATTGTTATAAATACGTTAAACACACACACACACACACACACACACACACACACACACACACACACACATAAGTACCAAACAGCACCAAGTACACGATCCAACAGGACAATGTTAATGAGTCATACGCATGTGACTGGACGTTCAGACGTTAAGCTTATCGATTACGTGTAAATTAATGCCTAGTTCTAATATTATTTTATACAAGCTAAGACTTCGTTTTGTTATATTTAAAAAAAAAATACACACACACAAACAAAATTCGCTCAAAGGTTATAGTGATGTATACTTCACCAATTTAAACGGACTTTATTTAGATGTATGAGTGATGTGTACTTGACTCAGTGATGAGAATTTTGAAATCAGTTGTTTTTAGCTCCACGGGGATTTTACACTGTACAGATTTAAACCTGGTCAGCCGTAACGTGTCTATAGTTACTGCGAACCATTGCTCCACCCTTCCATATATAAATCAAAATATAATTAAACAGCGACAAAACTTCACCAGTGTAATTCTTTTTTTTTTTCTCCTTTTTTTCTTCTTCTTTATTTTATTGGGGATGGGTGGGTTTGAATTGATTTAGAAATTAGGTCCGATATTACTGAAAGCAAGATAAGCCCGATTATGTAGTCACTGAAACGAAGAAAACTAAATTCATTGTTGTAAACAGATGATGATATGGCATATAATTGCAAACTAAGAACCCCTTTGATATTTTAGAAATTTTATGGATCACAGTCAGCAGTCACGTGCGATTTTATATAACTATTGTAAAACGTCGAACTAGATTTATCATATTAGTGTACGCACTTTATTGTATTCGATTAAAGCCAATTTGAGTGAAATAATATGTACCGTATATACTCGCGTAGAAATCAAAACCCATTGCAAATTACAGGAAGCTAATATGCTGTCTCGTAATAATAATAATAATAATAATAATAATAATAATAATAAACTAATGAACCTTTATTTACTCAGTGGAAATCGAACATACTTCAACTACAGCCTTAAGTGCTACCGAGTAATCGTTAACCGTCTTTCTTAGTTATTAACCACTCCAAAACGCACTTTATACCCCACCACCAGCATTGTGAGTCATTTTGGTGGCACATAGGGACAGCTAATTCATTTAACAACGAATGAATAGAGAGAAAAAATATTTTAAAACCACTCAATAAAAACGCACATTTGTACACTGCAAACAACTATTTGAGTCATTTCAGTGGCACCTGGGGACAGCTAATTCAATTATCAATGAAAAGCAATTTTATTTGCTGATTTTTGTCTATGCCTGTTATGGTGGGTACCGGTCTGTTTAATCTTTGCATTTATTCATATTTACATACGTTCAGTTTTCACCTATACAAATATTTTACGAACTTTGGAGTTGAATGAGAGATCGAGGTATTTTAAGAAACCCAAACCAAGGCGGCGAAGTACAGCGAATTATCGAGACTTTAAAGAACTTAGTGGACTTATTTGGCAGACAAAATGGCCACCATTCAATTGAGATGGCTGTCTGTTCACGAGAAATTATAATTGCAATCAATTTTATTGATTAATGGGTCAACATGGAATGACTAGAGTTTTATATCGAACTTCTAGATTTAAATATGTGACATTACTAGGGTTATATACTGGATTAAATAATTGAATTAGTGAGACTTCTCAAATTAAATAATAATTTAAATTCTTGCCAGTTTATCTCATTGTAATGATACTCCACTCCCGCCCCCAAATATATTTGTATTTGTTACTAAATTTAACAAGGTGCATTTGAACAGGAAACTTAAAGGCAATACTATAAGTATGTTTTTCTGCATCACGATTTTATAAACAATACAAATTAGTTGCTTTCTGTTGAATATATTTGTTTACACTCGAAACATTTTTAGTGTCTCCTGTCATTCACAGGGCTATTGCATTTCTTGTAGGAGTGTCGTCTCTTTTCCATTATTTAAAAGAAAAGCATAAAGTTATCGTGTTACTTACTACTCAGTTTAATGACCCTATATATGGCAAGAAATGGAGCGTAAAATTGGAGATTTGAATTTATTCTGTAGTTGGCCTTTTTTGAAGGAATAAGAAATAAGACCAGGGTTTGTTAAGTCAACCCTGTTTCATGGTGTATTCTCTTGGTTTACAGGCACAACTCATGTTAACTTCTTGTGTTAGAAACGCTAGTGTCATAATTATGAACGTATGCAAGGTCTGAATAAACCCTTTAAAAAAAATTAAGTTATTATATCCAAAGGCTGTCTTCATAAAATACCTGAGGGTACTTTGTTTATCGGACAAGCGTTTTGGCATTTGGTGCGAAAAGATTGATGGTTTTTAGATTGAATACCTGGATCATTCCGTAGTCAAGAAACTAATTGTATGCAACGCTAAATGAGCACTTTCTCCAAGAGCAAAAGTCCATTACAGAATTTAACTAAAATGAATACGAAGTCTGCAGTTTTGGTACATTTAATAATAGCTTGATCCCAATCTTTGTACTCAACGGTTTAATTTGTTACATATTTTACATGGAAAGGATTTAATAAATCTGAATTCATGAATGGAGCAGAAGACACATGTACGGGATCATGAATGTATTTAATTTAGTATGACACAATTACAAACATACAGGCGTTAACTAATCAAATATTTCGAGAGAACATGATCAAGAGATAAAAATCAACGGGTAGATTGTGGTTGAAGCACAGTCTTGTTCGTCAATCTTGGAAACATTTCATTGCGCCCCCCCCCCCCCCTCCGTACTTGATTTCCGAGGTTTGCGGGTTCTATACTCACCCTTATCAGCCTCGGACGCCTTTGTCATTGTAATCAGGAAAGACACATAGTTCCCGTTTAATCGGCATGATATAGCCAAAAAGTACACGCTGAAAGAAATGTTAATTAAGATATCACATTACTCTTACTGGAGACTGACTAATTCAGCCCTTTTACATAAATCTTATTGCTCGAGACTGACAAATGCAGTCCTTTAATAGATTCGATAAAACAAACAAAATAAAATTATTCCTCTAATGTCACTTATGTATTTAACCTCCATATGGAAGAGTAACACTCCGCACAGGACAAATGTTTGTTGACTTGTAAATTCCCATTCTACAGAGGTTTCCATTTCTATGATATTCTCGTCAAAATTTGTACACTTATGAAGCGGTTAAGCCTAGTGATAATCAATGCAGGTACGGAATCAATAGGTCATAAGGTCTGTGCCAAGATTACGAATACTTCTCACAGTCGAGTTATAATGCTAATGTCTGATTGCTTGTTTAAGGTTAGGTTAGCCAATCAGACGCCAGAAAATTTCGAAATGGACCCAGGTGCACTTAAACCTGATTGCTCCTGTCAACCTAGCTCTGAATAAATACTAAAATCTAATTCGATTAACCTGCGATGGTCTGGCACCCCATCCCTCCCAAATCGCGTACTCACAGTCCCTCCACGCCTTAGAAACTAGCAGATATTTAGAAGAAAAAAAGGAAGTTAATATTTTACAACTATATTAGGATAGCAACGTTTTTCATATTCAGCTTGTACGTATAATTTTGTCAGATTGTATATTTGTCAAATTAATGAAAAGATTTTTATTTTCGTTAACGCATGTCATGCGCGGATTGATACGATGAAAGGTTTGGGAATTGGTGTCCTGAAGAAACATGACAGTAATCATATTCGACATGCTTCAGAGCGTAACATCTTTTAAAGAAACGATTTGGAAGATTTTGACTTTGTTTGTAATATTTTGTAATTTTATTTGTATTTCTGCATTTAACAGTAATATTCTGTGTTTGGCCTTGAGAAGTTTGCCGTCAAGTAACAGATGCTACACACAAATTTCCACTGCCACTAAATTTCGGTTTTCAACAAACACTCGTCAATGTCCGATTTCTCCATGTTTTTAAACATGATTATGTTTGTGATGAGAGATAAAATTGCAACTTATTTCCGAAAAATGTCAACATTTTGTTGCAGATGTATGAGGTGTTCCATACTATCGAATATTAACATGCAATGCTTGTTCAGTCACTGCAAATTGCTGTTATTCACGTGGTGTCGCCGCTCTGACACTATAATTTTTCCAAACCTATATCTTTAAAAATGCTTTTTAATAAATAGAAAATATATAGGCATTGGCTTCAAGTAACATATATCATTAAAGTTTAAAATTTAATGTTACAATATACACTTAATTTTTCCTTATGCAAACAAGATAGGCGAAGTTTAGTCAAAATCTTAAAAAAGATGTCTTCGCTTTGGGATTTGACCATGACGATAATTGGAAGACGTGCTGGTCTTTACCGCATTTAAAATGATGTACTGATAATTCAACCATATTTGAATTGTGACTAGGTCAGAACTTCAGACAACTACAAAGTCATTATCAACTCACGCTTACTTCACTCCCCTCTTGATAAGCTCTCTGTACACATGCCAACCATTACACTTGATATATATGCTTTTCAACCAGTGTGAAGTGTAATAAATACGTTATCATTGTCGCTTTTACCCTGCCCATATTTCATCCCAAATGTTTTAAGTAATAATAAAAAATTTCATCCTTAGTTTATATTCTAAACAATAGCAAACAATCAAGCAAACTAAACAAAAAGGGATTTAGCAGAAACGTTATTTTCATCAGCTGACGGGGTCTTCTGATCAGATAGTTTTTTAAAATATATGTCCCTAGAAGTTAAACTACTTTAATCTGTCCATTTTTAAGATTTGGTAATTTTTTTGGTATTTATCTGTGATTGGAATGTATATATGATTAGTATGTATCTATGATTGAAATGCATTTCTGATTATAATATGTATCTGTCATATATATATATATATATATATATATATATATATATATATATATATATATATATATACAGTGTGTGTGTGTGTGTGTGACTGAAATTTATATGTGATTCATACGTGTGATTTGTATGTATATGTACTTGGAATGTATCGGTGATTGATTTGTGTATATGTAGTCTTGCATTCTCCTTACAAAGCCATTCCTGTACGAATATAATGCATGTAACATTTATGAAATATTTCAGTGTTGTTTCTTCCTCTACTTTCACAATCCCAAACAAATATTTTAGTATTCATGGTTTATGAGAAATAAACAATTTGTAATTGCCAGATAATTTATGAAGTAAAACAAAATGGCCACCGTCAGTTAGATATAAAATGGCTTTCAGAATCTTTTAGATCTAAATTACTTGCGTTGTAATCGCATGGTCGCATCTCATTCATAATGAAAAATGTTCTAGTAACAATGATCGTGGTTGTTAGGAAAACTCGGCGCATCTCTAAAATATTTAAACCAACAGGAGAACATTCATAAACTAACTATAATCCGAGGGAAAATTTGTTTTGTATGCTTGCCAATAAAACAAATTCGTCCAGCGCGTTGAATAATACATTTCTAACACATTCTTTTCATGATACCATTATGGGAATTGTTAATTCATAAGTTTGACACTGGTCTCAATGATACAGTGGGGATATCTAGAAAAACGCTAAACATTCGTACATCCGTTTGATTCTTGTTGTCATGGCGGCCAGTATTAATGGTGGAGGAAGAAACCGGACAAACCCCCGGAGAGAATCGCCGACCCACTAGAAGCTACTGGCAAGCGTTCTCATATACCCACATTGGCCGAATCTGAGACTCGAACTCACGCAGAGGTGAGATGTCATTGATCCGTAACGAAGAGCGCTTAAGCCCACTATATATTGATGCTTCTGTTTGAAAGAGAGTTATGGCCAAGTGAATTGATTTAGTCTGGAGACAGTCTTTAGTATATTGAAATTTTCAGTTTTAATCTCTCACGTTATATCTGAGTTAAAACGTCTCAAAATGTCATTATAGAATAGGAAGATGCTATGTCGATTTTACACGATACTAATGCAGCTATTCGAGACATTGTCACGAAATTTTAGATGATAACTTTATATATATATATATATATATATATATATATATATATATATATATATATATATATATATATATATATATATATATATATATATATATATATACTAAGGTTAGCTTTTTTTCTTTCATTCGTTTTATTTTCGTTGCTAATTTTGTCAGCATATGGTGTAGTATACCGTGGATGATTTTCAGAATCATTTTAATAAATATTCATTTTGCAAACTACTTGCTTTTATTTTCTCGTTCAAGAATTAGCTAGGGTGACTAATTAGTTCTAAAGCCCTCGTATTTACCGATCACTGCCATCTTGCCCCTCTCCGCGTGGATTGTGTCTGGGGGTCCGCCAATGTGGATATGTGAGGAAACTTGCCAGTAGCTTTCCTCGAGTCTATAGTTCTTACCCAGGTTTTGCCTTGTTCTTTCTCCACCAGTTATGCTGTATCCTGGGCTGAGAAATGGCGTTATACCTAAAACAACAACATCACGAATTCTGGCAGAATATTTCTCTTTACCCAAGAGTTCCTTTTCGGATTTTCTTTTCAGTTGCTATTTACCACTATGCCTTGCACATATTTCTGGTCAGGTGTTATCATTATGCAGCTTGTAATAGCCTGTTACTAAAATTCCTCGTTGCACTGAGTAACAGACGTTGCCAATGAATTTATCTCACTCAACACAAAGAGTCTTTGATAATGTTTGCATTCAGTCTAAGAAGCAATAATCGGGCTTATCGCTTAATCCCTTCATGTCCTAGTACTTGCTTAGGATGAATGGAATATCGCAACCATTTATCTACTCGGGTTTTAATAATGGCGGCAATATTTATTCTTGCTGTCAGGCCTGGTTGGCGTTTAAAGTGCTGTATTATAATATTCTTTCCGACAGACAACGTTACGTAAACTCCAGAGATGACAGCGCTAAACATATCGCATATCAACATTAAGTAAGGGTGATTGAAAACATGCATTTATTTTATGAAATTTTTGTATTAAAAAAATCGAAAACACTACCAATGTTTCTTTCAGCTTAAACAATCATGGACTCATCGGTTTCTCTCGATTTCCCCAACAAAGACTGAGTCTGCATTTAATTTAAGTCTACAATCTAGCAATATCATTGGCTGAAATTTATTTCTGCCTTAAATTTTACAAATCTAAGTACAGTGTATCCTAAGTCTAGACTTAAACTTCGGGACAAGTTTGCATAACTGAGACCCCTTTCACTGAAGGAAATCTGAGTGCAGCTGAAAGTACCTAATGTATAACATGCATCCTTCGCCCATAACATTACCATATGTACCTGGTAATCTTGACTCATAACATTACCATATGTACCTGGTAATCTTGACTCATAACATTACCATATGTACCTAGTAATTGTCGCTCATAACCAGAGGCGTAGCGATGATATTTTGCGCCCGGGGACGAACTACAAAATTGGCGCCCCAGCGATCTTGTGACCGATTTATTACCCTTGTTTACTTATTATAATGTAACGTTGCAAGCCTCATTTTGACGCCCCTGTACCTTGGCGCCCGGGGACATATGTACCCCCTGCCCCCCCCCCCCCCCCCCAGCTACGCCTCTGCTCATAACAGCACCATATGTAGCTGGTAATCGTCACTCATCACGATACCATCAATATCAAACTGAGGAGTTAAGAAAGGCAAAACGGGTGGCATAACGAATGAAAACCTGAACACGGTGGAAGAGTCGTATAACAACAATTGACAATGTATGGTAACCTAATTGTCTTTGAACCTATCACAGCTTTTCTAACAGATGGAAACATGTTAATTTACATATGACCTATGCGACTTCTAAGATTTTAGATTTTGTGAGCAGTACGCGATGTAACGCAATACTTCGAATAATAAGCATGTTACCAGATTAACTCGTAGTGACCCGAAACAAGGTCAGGTGGATCGGCCGATCAGATTAGGTTAAAATGTTTGGTCGTGGCAATACCGTGTATGCCAAATTTATATTGATAATAACTTTAAAAGAAGATAAGCTGTTTTTTTTTTATATATCCCGATCGCTATGTTGCATTATCAGAGCATTGCGAAAATGGATATCTCAGGATTATTGCAAATTGGCATACTTTTGTGCGTCCAATGCGTTCCCTTGCCTATCCAAGGATTCAATAAAATAATCACCTACACCGTGCTTTGTTAGCTCTTCAAATCTCGAGTTCATTCATTCATTCCGTCTTAGCAATAGCTCGAATTACGTCCTCTAATAACTAACTAGTGATACATTCTTCACACTGCGGTCATGCATATTCACACTGCAGTAATACGTATTCACGCCGCAGTGATACATTTTCCTATTGCAGTGATACATTTTCACACTGCAGTGCTGCATTCTTTTCACTGTAGTGATACATTATCACATTGTATTCTTTCTAAGAGCTGTTAAAATCCGAATTAGAAATGTTCTGAGGAAATTCGTGAATAGTTAAGGAGTTTCAGAAGTCTTACTTGCTCTTTAGTGTGTCAGCGTGATGTAGGCTTATTGTAGTCTTATCTCGACAGTACTAACAATTATTATTAAATCTGTAATAATGTTACGTTGCCCAACGTCTTTAAAATTTCATTCTAGTCATAATTTAGTAATGTATTTCTAAATTGTATTCGGATTTTAATGACCGTCGAGATACAATCTCTCTGAGTATTTTTCTTTCCAGTCTGTTTTGGGCAAGGAGTTGATATTTTCTTTTCATCAATACTTTCCTTTATTGTACTTTTATAAAACTAACATTTATCAATAAGAACCACGCACAGCGTGTCGTCGAATATGTTATTTCATTGACAATACATTCATGTAGTGATTTATCAGCCTTTTGTTAATTATGTTTTATGTTTCCTAACTATAATTTCAACACCTAGGTTACGACGAGTAATTTAATATGAAACCATAAATCCAAAATAAAAAATTATGGATCTCAACAGTGAGTGAAATTTGAGCCGTAAACGATTTACAGTCAATGGGTCTGATGATATCTGAAACCTAAACTCCGAAATTAATCTGCATGTTTGCTCATTGTCGATTGTTCGTTGTGGTAAATATTAAAATAGGAAAACAGAAACATAAAAAAGACACGGTGTTAGGGTTTTTTCTTTCATTGAAAGTAATAACATATTGATTAGTAGGATTGCTAAAACTTCAGTGCTAAATGGTAACATTTAATAATTAGTAAAACGGACAATGGACACTATCTCAAACTATATCATATACTGGTTGCAGCAATATAGCATATGAAACGTTTCAACTTAAGTTCAGAACTAATCTAGCTATAGTAAAACAAATTGGCGGACGGAGAGAGAGAGAGAGAGAGAGAGAGAGAGAGAGAGAGAGAGAGAGAGAGAGAGATTTGTAACATAGCTTTAACACTTTTTCAATCATATCTCCATGACGTCTGCCGTGTGGCAGTTTATAGTGCCGTCGGCACTTGGGCATCATGCCGCAGACATGTAGCATGATATCCCATCTAGTCACATTATCCTGACACCAGGCCAACCAGTCCTAATACTAACGTCTTTATGCCGAGCGCCATGCGAGGCAACTGTACGTACCATTTTTTATATTTATAATTCTTTGGCATGACTCAACCGGGGATCAAACCCATAATCTCCCGCATCCATGGCGGACGCTTTAACCACTAGGCCACCGGAGCGGTCGCGGAACAAATGAGGCCAATGAACCATCCAAAGGTATATGTCCTAGAATCATGATCGCAAGATGTTCTTTTTCGTTATTAATAGATCAACGTTACTTCAAAATGCGGTATTTAACCATTTCTTTCCTATAAAGACCGTGATAAATTAGTTATGGTTATGTTTCACGAATGTTGTGTTTCTTATGCTATTTCTCCTACTGTACGCTCAAACGACAAGGATAAACTTAGGTAATTTAACAGGTAATTCATACGACAAATAAATGTCACAATATTTTGACGAATTATTTATGTGACTTACCTTGCCTCTTGCTCGTAATTCAGTTTACGCTTGAAACAGACACGAAAACCCCATGGAATTCCGTTTGTTTATCAAAACGAAATAAGAAAATTAAATATACTATTTTATATTCCACCAAAGAAGGGACCAATGTCAATCACAAACACACGAGACTTAAGAATTAATTTAGAACGCTTATAACTTGGAGCAAAACATTTGTCCACATTTGCTGACAGGCATACATCATAAATCGATGCAAAATTGTTGGTGCTACAGGTGGATATGTTATCAAACTCGCTCGCCTCTACAGATCACTGACATCTCATCTCCGTTAGCGTGGATTTGAGTCTCAGCTCGGTCAACGTAGGTATGTAAGAAAGCTTGCCAGTCGCTTCCCTTTGGTCTGTGGTTTCCCCCAAGTTCTTCCTCTACTAAATGCACATGCCACCATTTATAGCATAGCAGGTGCTAAAAAATGGACTGAATCACACAAAACATAATTTCTCGCTCTATATTAGTACAGATCTCCGCAAGGGATACGCTTCACATTTTTCCAAAGCCGAGATCTCGGGTTGATAATACGAGATCGCGCTATGCTAATTTTGAGATTTCGGTACATAAATACATAAATAAATATATGATTTGGATTATCCATCTAAATATTCCTATATTCCTATCAGTTGGTTTATTATATCTTGGAAATACATTTGCTTATTGCTAACAATAAAATACCGATGATGTTCGTTCGTTTATAAAATCACTAGGACATATATTAAAGTTATAATGATGAAGGATGAAAGTGTCTGGTTCCATAAACCGATCCCCGGTATCAAAAGAGGCAGAAATTACATATGCAAATATTGTCGATATCGTCGTAAAGAATATATCATATACTATGTATTGTACCTGGTTTCAAGAACAGGTTTTGGTAAAGTTTAATACCAAAACCAACAATGAATACAGAAAGTAGTCCAGCGAATTTACATTGACTTTATTTGATTACAAACTGTCTGCATGTTGCATACACACTCTTTGCAACTGATCAGTGACTTTATAAGTAAATAAAAGGCTGTGAAAATACCAAAAGTTCATTCCTGGTATGAAAGCTCCCAAATACGTCTTATCCGCTACAACAGAAGTTCTTGTGAAAATTCGTCGAACCACTTATTCCATGACCAATTGTATTTGTGGACTTAACAACGAGGCTTTGATCGTTCCATCTGTGATTTATAGAAGTCGACACACGTGGCCTTGTTTGTATCCATCTACTTTTATCCAGTCTCATATCCGAGCGATATTGAATGAAAGCTCTCCATTGTTATAATCTGTTGTACCATGTTCGTTGCTCCTACTTCGAGATGCACTCCTTCCTGCGTACATGAAACCAATAGAGTTAACGATCCGGATACCACCTAAGGATTATATTTTAGGTACAACTGCCAAGGTTGAGAGACACAATGCGTACTTGGTATGCCTAACACTTACATAAAGGGTGTAATCATTCAGTTTATAGTTCAATTTATTTTTTTCTATTGGAGTCTAAGGTACTTACAGAACCATAAAGACATTGTAATAAATACTACACATAGTGGAAAGGGGGAACATACCCGTGTTCATTGTTTGCAGCGTGTACTATTACATGTTATCAATTACGTTCTGTCTCACTGTAGCAACAGGTTTACAATCAAAAGAAATATAAATTACTTTCTCGTTATTAGGAACTTGGCGGAAGTCAAAGAGTTTGATCATCACGTGACGGTTGCTAAGGGTTTCTCTGCAGACTACACAGACTGTATTTGTCGATTTCTATTGGAGTAAAAGCGGAAGACAGCAGAATTATATTATCCGTATAAAAGGAACACGAATAGAAAATGAGTCGGTAAGCTGATTTATGTTATTTGTAATTTTATTTCTTTTCATATTCATAATTTCAGTACATATCGATTTTCAAGACGAGCTATTATTAAAATCGATCTCTCGTTTACATTATAAATGACATCGAACTATTGTTGGCATACACGTAATAACATGGGGTTCATGGGTAATTCTCGTTTATACAGAAATTCAGTATTACTATAGCAATTGTATTAATTTGATTACTCCACCCACTCTGTCACATACACATGCTCTTGTACACATATACCGTCTTCTAAATTCTTCGTTTTCTCTAATAATATGTGTCTCTTTCTTCCCCATATCTGTTTATATGTTTGTCTCAATAATATTTTTTTGCGATCTCCTACCATTTCCAGCATCATTTTGCGCTGATGAAGAAACAAAGTTATAAATACGAGTTCATTATCTACGTAGAGAGCTGACATGCACCAATAAAAGTTCACGCTTTGGTGACCTTTGAAATTTCCATTCAACTTATTTATAGTAACCTATCAGATAAGCGTAACAAATTGGTGTTAGGAGAGTTATCGTTGGATACAACAAGTTCTGAATGACGAGTGTCACTAAAAATATGACAGTTTTTGATTCGATTGGTGAACTGCAAGATCAACATAAAATTAACATTTTGTCATGTCCATCAGATTTTCACTTAGGACTGTGGAAATATAATTTTCGTCAGATTGCTAATTCTAATGCACTTTTTCTCACATTAAAGCATCCAGACGTCTAATTTCAAAGCACACACACACACACACACACACACACACACACTTCATCACAGACATATGAGCATCATCATCATCATCATTTTCATCATCAACAACGCCTCCCTTAATCATATCTTATATTCAAATGAAAATATAACACGGTTGTAAAATACTTGTTATTCGGAGACTCTTCTTGCCTCACCATGGAGTGGCACTCCTTTGTTCAAATTTGACCTAGCAAATACAGGACTCAAGGTACTAGTTCAATTCCCATACCAAACCTATGCAAACACCATGATATTAAAAAATTCAATAACTTTACATTTCTGAGTGCTCATGATCATACCAATATTTATCAGTACATATGAAACATGCATGTCAGCTTCTGTGTAGAGCAAAGGATATGAGTCGTGGCATTTTCTGGACTACGTGTGTTTCAAACATGTGATTTCAATTGCGCACAAAAGAGACAGGCGCTAATTTTAGTAATCAGTGTTCCAAACTCACGACTGTTAAAGGACTGACATTTCATCAATAGAGCACTTTTAACTGGGATAAGGTCTCAAATGATTCTTTAGCATACAACTTAACGTACATTATTAACCAATCCTGGCCAGCCAAACCTTACAAAATAACTTACATTATTAACCAATACTGGACAGCCAAACCCTACAAAATAGCTTACATTATTAACCAATCCTGGTCAGCCAAACCCTACAAAATAGCTTACATTATTAACCAATCCTGGTCAGCCAAACCCTAAAAAATAACTTACATTATTAACCAATCCTGGCCAGCCAAACCCTACAACATAACTTACATTATTAACCAATCCTGGCCAGCCAAACTCATATATACTAGTACTCTATTTTTAGTTCACCCATTTTCAGGCTGGTTCCCATTTTTTCATACCATTAATACCGTGTGTCCTACAGTGTCAGTCAGCGAATAATTTTGTATCTGTATATCTTACTTGGTGAAATGATGGCGAACATGTCCAAGTCAACTGAATCGTTCTTTGGATAATCAGGACGGAAATTACGTGGAACGTCTACCGAATGAACGACTCATACAAAGTTTCAGAAAAAACACTTCAAAGTCAACTGAATCGTTCTTCTGCTAATCAGGATAAAACTCAAGTGGAAATTCTAGCAAATGAACGATCCATAGACAGACAGCTTATCAAAAATAAAAAGCCATAAAGTTGCAGGAGATATGCAAATAACAACACAAACCCCTTTTCCTGGCCAAGGCTTTTGATCTGGCCAGCAATGTCCTCCAAAGCTGCTTAGCACGATCCAGTATCCTTCCACGATGACAAGAAAGGTACAGTGCAGTACGACGGGTCAACGTCCGACCGCTTCGAATTCCGCAGCGGTGTGAAACAGGGTTGCTTCCTAGCCCCAACGCTCTTATGCATCACATTCGCTGTCCTACTCTAGCATGCCTTTGGGACGTCCACAGGCGGGATCTACCTGCACACGGATTAGACGGCAAACTGGTCCACTCGACGCATACTCGGGATCACATGGATCACTTGGAGTGATCGATTATCGAGTAACTAACAACGAGGTGCTTAAACGTGCCATGATACCCAGCATGGTCACAATCCTGCACCAACGTCGCATCAGATGACTGGGCCATATACGACGAATGGTGACGGACGGATCTTCAAAGACCTTCTTTATTCGGAACTTGCCTCTGGCAAAAGGTCGATTGGACTGCCACATCTCATCTTCAAGCACGTCTGCAAACGCGACATGAAAACACTTGATATCGATGTCAGAACCCGGGGAGAGCTTGATCTGATAGGCCGAGCTGGCGACACGCTTTAATCACTAGTTTGAAAGCCGCCGAGGACAAACTTCGCTTGCTAGCTGATGAAAAGCGATCTGAAAGGAAGAAGAAGCAGCTCCAAACACAAACCAGACTCAGGTGTCAAGTGCAGCAAGGACTTCCACTCCCGTGTTGGGCTACATAGCCACTACAGATGCTGCACAAACATCAACCGGTACATCTCTAATAGGCGCACTTCCATTGTCTCTTGAGAATAATGGATGCTATATAACTAGGACTGATTGGTAGAAATTTCCAGAGAATATCGAGTTAGTCCGCAACCTCTGATCAAGAATCTGGTTTGCTTCTTGTATTTAAAGTATATTTTTGCAAACGCTCTAAAACTTAAGCACCCCTCCCTTCCAAGATAAGATACTAAATCTACTTCATTCAAAATTTGACATCAAAGTTAAAGACACGTCGCTACGAATGTCATTAACTGTCATTGTTACTACTTCGTACTAATTAAATTATAGTATCTAAACTTTTCTCGACGAAAATAGTTCATCTGAGTCTGAGTTTCTGTTTCTGTTAATCACAAATGAGATTACAAAATAAAGTGCGCCTGGATCAGCCAAATTGAACTATAGTAAGCCCAATCTCACCATCCTGCGTCACGTGTATTTGAATCAAACTTGGAATTCTGCACTAGTTTTACAATTCAGCTGATTCAAAACAATTGATCTGCAAAACTAAGATATGTTAGACGAGAAGACCAAGTAAAATAAACAGCTTATACCCAGAAATTACTTACAATAATGGCATATGTAAATACATTTAGTTCAGCTTGGTCTTGAAGTTGTTCGTCTCCGATTCGAATCAAGTTTATACTGGTAATTGTACTTTCAGAGCAACGTCTTGCGAATAAGCGGCGCATCAAAGACAGTGAAATATATCTGTTTATTTCAGCTGGTTTTCTTTTCTGAGCGGCTCAGACATTTTCCAACACCTCAACCAATATACCAATCTGCACATTCCCCTAAGAAAGCGTGGGAGTTACATCCATTTGCTAAAAATCGCGTTCCCTGAGAGAGAGAGAGAGAGAGAGAGAGAGAGAGAGAGAGAGAGAGAGAGAGAGAGAGAGAGCGTTTACGTGTGTGTGATTTAGATTTTTAACGTAGCTTTAACAATATTTCAGTCATATCGCTACGATGTCTACAGTGTGGCATTTTATAGTGATGCCTAGCACTGGGACATCATGCCGCAGACATGTAGCATGATGTCCCATCCAGTCACATTATCCTTACACCAAGCCGACCAGCCCTAACACTAACCACTTAACGCTGAGCGCTAAGCGAGGCAGTTTTGAGTACCATTTTTATACGTATTTGGTATGACTCGGCCGGGGATCGAACCCACAGCCTCCCGCATACTAGGCGGACGCTCCACTAGGCCACGGTAGCGGTAATGTTACCGTCCGAAGTTTCGCATACAGTAACTGAGCCCCCACCCCCACCCTTTAACTACGAATTAAAGAATGTAGAAAGGAAGACATCGAATGAACCATCGCTCTGCCATTTTCGTCAGGCCGTGAAATAGCTTTGGGTGCAGTTGTAGGAATGTGATGTGTTTGATGATTTGCTTCTCTGGCGGTGTGTACCATGCATGTTACGACAGCAAAGCAAGCATCACAAATTCCAGTGTTTTTTGGTGGGGGTGGGTTGCGATGGGGTGTTTAAACCGATCACTTCTATTTCGGCATTATGGAACTGCGAACTACAAGCAAAATTAACTTACACCCGAAATTAAACAGCTTTACAACTGTAAAATTACGCTCAAATGAAGATTTGACATTTGAAGTGCTCCAAAAAAGCATCGGTAATTTTAGGAGTTGCAAAATCACACAATAACCTCTTTTTTTTTAAAGAATTGTTCTTAGTTCAAAATTATTCCAATAGGTATATTAGACTGAAATCAGTAAATCATGAATATTACAAAGTAATTGTGCCACGTATTTGGAATTAATTTGTTGCACTTAAAATACAGACTTGATCTCAGAGTTGGTTGGCGTAGGGCTAATATCCAAAATTACATAGTAAATCGCCCAATGGCAGAGTCGCATAAATAGCGACTGTGGAGGAGAGTGGACAGCAAAAACCGATATTGTTCCTCTTATGACTTTGCAACTGCTACCGCCATATTGTTTCACATGATTTGCCGGAGTATTGTACGTCATTAGATTTGGGTCTAGGCTATTCACTTGAAATCATAATACGAGCAGACATCGCAGAATCAGAGCTGCCGGCGTATTATGTACATCAGGCCTGGGTTAGACTTTTTGGAAAAGCAGACAACGTAGTTGAATCTAGATATTCAGTCTGGAAAAATAACTACTGATCTAGTAATCGTCAGAGTCAACGAATAGTTCACACTTTTGGTTAACTTAAGATTAACGTGCGCATCTTTTTGATCAATAAAAGATCTTAACACACTATTTATATTTGATATAAGTGTCTTGTTGTCATTGTATTTCTGGATTTGACTATCCATAATGCGCCTACTGATCTTAGTCCATGTACTGTTTGGTGCAATTAGTAAAACAAAATAAACTAGATTCTGATCTGCCGGCGCATTATGCAAAGACAAATCGAGGTATTTGACATATTTTTTGCAGTTGACTTCGACTTATAAGCGACAACAAACGGTATATAAGCAACTTCACGACATTTCATACTTTTACATTTTGTTGCTAGTGTAAAGACACCTAAAGTTATGCAATTTTCAACGAATATTCACATACGTTATAACGTTGTCAACAACTATCCATGTAAATTATGCAATTTTCAACGAATATTCACATACGTTATAACACTGTCAACAAATATTCATGTAAGTTATGACATTTTCAACGAATATTCATGTTATGAGATTTTCTATG